>OY755243.1:96377831-96643127 GCA_963576725.1 Azorinus chamasolen
GTCATAAAATTGGCAGACAAAATCTTGTACTTTGAACTCCTCCTTCACTTTCAACCTGATTCACTTGATACTTGGCATAATGTTACTCAGGAGTAGTAGATGTGCAAGACACAAATTTAAAATCTCTGTAACCTTGACCTTTGGCCTTGAAATTGGTCTTAAAATTGGCAGGCAAAATCTTGTACGGGGAACTCCTCCTTCACTTTCAACCTGATTTACTTGATACTTGGCATAAATGTTACTGAGGAGTAGTAGATGTGCAAGACACAAATTTCAGGTCTCTGTGACCTTGACCTTGACCGTTGGCCTTGAAATTGGCAGGCAAAATCTTGTACTTTGAACTCCTCCTTCAATTTCAACCTGATTCACTTGATACTTGGCATAAATTACAGAATTTTCTCTATTTGAACTTTGGGTATTTTTGTTATTTGGTCCTGTTACATGTTCAAAACTTGGATTTGCAATCAAGGCTGCCGTGTGGGGGTATTCATCACCTTTAGTGATAGTTCTAGTTTTCTTCATTTTCAGACATGTTATGAGTGGTGTACTAAAGGCCTTATGGATCTTGACAATGAAACTCAGGGAAAGCTCTTTCAGAATGAGCTGCTCAAAATGGATCCAACCAAAATCAGTGAAAAGGGTAAGTTTGCCATTTCAAATTTACGGCGTGTAGTACTATATCATAGCAAGACGACATTGGCAGCCGCACTGGTATGAAATTAGTATGCTACACTAAATGAAGCTGCTCAGACACATTGGATTTACTAGCAAGTGTAAATCAACATAGCAGACAGTTGGGGTTACACTGATCCTGACTACATAGCCCTTTACACCATAAATATGCCTTCCTATGCCTTTGCAAACAGAGTAAACCTAGATCAGATGGCTCCTATTGGAGCCATCTGATCAGGGTCTGCTCTGTTTGCTTATGATATAATATAGGTATGATTCTGCCAAAAGATTGTGTGCGTGTGTGCTATTATAACAAGTACATGTTTTTCAATTTAATTGGATGCAGAATTTCCAAAGAAGAATGGTCCATCATTTCTTATTAGTAGAATTCATTGAGAATTGCAGGGTAAATTTTACTGGAAAGATGTTTAAATAGCTAAAAAGTGCACACCAACATTAGAGGTCTCGTAAAGTATTCTGTTCTGGCCTTGCCAGGTAACATGTTTTCTACATTCAGTGTTAGTATCAGAGCAACAGATAATGGTGCATACTCAAATACTAAAATCATCATTTCTCCACCAAACCCTATGTTGTGACCTCTCTTTAGAATCGTCTCTATGAGACGATTTTAAAGAATTGTCACAACATAGAGTTTGGTAGAGAAATATAGAAGTTATTCTTTAAACCTTTCCCACATATAAATGTGTTTTCACACATTTGAAAACAGAGAAGACCCAGATCAGATGGCTCCTATAGGAGCCGTGTGATCAGGGTCTGTTCTGTTTGCTAACGGAATATGCTAGATCTGTTTCTTTACTTTCTAAAATGGTTACGTTTCAAATTTCATATACCATTCATAACTATTTTGTCAATGAATATTCAGTAAGTATTGAAGTTTGGAATAAGTATAGAACAGGGAAAGGGTTAAAATGATTTAATTTATGCATCTTATCCGGACCTCTATTAAAGTATAATTTTTGCTCTCTTTCGCAGGTTTTCACTGTTTCAAGACATACTTTGAAAATGTGAACAAAAATGAGCACAGACTGAAGAAGGACACCAGTGGACAGCTGGTTTGTGTTTTGTTTCTTAGTACAATGGTGATATCTTGTTAACCAGTTTCTCGATAGATACATATGCTTTTTGCAAATAGTGTGGACTTATATCAGACAGCTCCAATAGGAGCTGTTGGACCAGGATATGCACTGTTTGCAGTCATGGTCTTTAAGGCCTGAGTTTATACTGCTTTTCAAAGAAGTAATTGCCAATATATACATACCAAAATACTGTTTGAGAAAATAAATATACAAAGGTGCTGGAGTAACTCATAAAGATTTATGGGTTAATATGTCATTTTATAACACATTCTGAGACTCAAACCTCAAGAAATATTTTCAAATATGCTTAGTTCCCAGCACCTACTAATAATAGATGCAGGGAACCAAACAAACAGAAAACATTATTGAGTCTCAAGCCTGCATGTATTAATAGGGACAATGTTCAGGGATCTTATTGCAGATTTTAAACTCTTTTCTGCGTAAACATTTATTTTTGAACTCTTTCGGCACCAACTTTCTATTTTTCGTCTGCAACCAATTGTGTTAAAACGTTTCTATAAAATTAAGGACTGATATAAATAAATGCAAATTACAAAGAAATAAATTACACACATAGAACTGGAGGTTGAGACAAACTGTGACATGAAAAGGTGCTGTCTGATCTGGAATCTCACTGTTTGCAGTAGTGCATTTTGGTAACATGAGCTGATTGTGAAATATTTATTATTCATGACATTTTTTCTTTGAATATATGTTGCAACTGGATTAACAAGACAATACTGAGCATTTTAATTTTTCAATTATTAAAAGTCACAGTGTAATAACTTTTATAACTGATATTGTACTAAACCTTTTAATTCATAAATGTTCATGTAAAAATAATGAGTAAGTATATTTATGAACTGAATTTTGAAATTAACATACAGTGATATCTCGTTAATCCGGAATTCGTTAATCCGGAAAACTCTCGATCCGGACGAAAGTCGTGGGGGACGGATTTTTTGTGCAGTAAATTGACTCGTTACATCCGGAAATTCGCGTTCCGGAACCGGACATAGATTTCCAGTAACCAATCTATGTATTTACCTGTATTTGTGACTCGTTAATCCGGCCGGGTCAGTAGCCCCGGGGCTTAATTGCCCACCACTGACACTTAACAATAGTGCACTGCGGAGGTGCGAATACTTGTGTTTACAATCACGGGCATGGGTAAAACAACCCCCGACTGTGTGCAAACTGGCTATTTATCAAAGCATATGGCACGCGGGTAGTGATGTTTGATATTCATTAATGTTCCTTAATGAGATGCACACTCGCCCAATTAATTTGTTACGTTAAAATCGCGCCGCCATCGTTAAACTGTTAATCACCTTAAATGATTTGCTAATTCAGTATTTATCGGGGATTCCCGCTATTTAGGGATTCCCTAAGATTCTAAATCACGCGTGAGCTGGCTGGCTCCCGACTTACAAGTACATGTACGTGGATGGAATATTCGGGAAACCAGTCATGTCAAACATGGAGACCTACGTCGATTTTACAAAATTTGCCCGCAGGCAAATTCGATAATCCACATTGTATTACTCAAATGAGAGAACTGACACTTATGGATAGGGTGCAAAAAGCATTTAGAACGACAAACAAGGCAATTATTTTGATATGACTTGCGATTATTACGGGCATATGCACACATGAACGTTGCAAGAAAAAAATTCTTGATGCGAAAGTAAATGTGTACATATACATATACAATGTTTATGATCGAGTTGATATTTTGCAGCATACGACGGTGATTCGTTAATCCGGAAAATTCGTTAATCCGGAAATTTCATCAGGAACGAACGTTTCCGGATTAACGAGACATCACTGTATATACAAATGGAATATATGACTGGCAAAAACTAGAATTAGAATCAGATCTATTTTTTTCCATGAAGCAAACAAAGCAGACCCTGCTCAGACAGCTGCTACAGGGGCTGTTTGATCTTGGTCTACCTTGTTGGCAAGGTTGTAAAATATGTTTATATGGACTACAGTAAAACCTCTCTATAACGGCCACTAAATTGTGTTAATTAATTGGTATTTAGGGCAGGTGGCTGCTTAAAGCAAGGTGAAAGTTAAACAGAACGCTCCTATAGAAGCGTTATGTTTTACTTTCACCTAGCTTTAAGCAGCCACCTGCCTTTAACACAAAATAATTGATGTAATTTAGTGGCCGTTGTAGAGAGGTTTTACTGTATATGCAATAAGGGCTTATACTATAACTGATAATGCTTCAGGAAACTATCCAAACACTGCTTTATAATTCTCCAGTTTTGTGTGAATGAATACTGGAACTTTTTGATTTATTGAAAAAATCAAGTTTGACTTGATAAAGTATTAAATTAAATTTAGTATGTGTATATTGTATAAAGTCAAAAGCTTCTTACAAAAGATGCAATGTCAAAGACATTTGCCTGGACTTGTACTTGGCATGCAAATTGTTGATTCTAGTTTTGCCAATCTAGGATGGTATACATAAAAGGGAATATTTTCTGTCCTCACCTGCTTTTCACTGTAAAATCACTTTATGCTAATGTACTGGTCCAAGTGTTGTATCTGGTTTGGAGTGATTTCAGGCATTTTTATTACTGTTAGCAGGGGTAAACTACTGTGTTCATTTGCATTTGGTCCACAGGTTGCTGAAAAGACAGATCTACTGGGACTTGACTTCCTGTGGGAGTTGTGCCTAAACACCCAGGATGAGGGGATAGCGGACAGCGCCATACAGCTCCTGCTGAACATGTCCTACACCAATCTGGCGTCCCGCCTTAAAAAGGTAAAATTGAAAACACCAGCCTTTACTTTTTGGGGTAAATATTTATTGATATTTACTAATTAATGCTTTACTCCATATGCTTGCCTTTTAGTGCCCTGCAAATAGTGTAGATCCAGATCAGATGTCATCTGTAAGAAGCATCTGATGAGGGTCTTCTCTGTTGAAATAAAATAGATCGGATTCTACAGTTTCTGTCATGGCCAAAACTTTATGCGTTCATTATAAAATGGCATATACTTAATATTCATGATATCATTATTCCTTACTTGATTTTTCATAGAGTAAGGTTTACCCTTTGCTCCATGAATATTGGTGTATGAAAAAATGATATCATGAATATTACTTAGATTAATTGTTATACTAGCACATGGACTCAAGAATACTTGGTCATGGCAGAAACTGTAGATTCATATCAATGTTATATCATAAGCAAACAGAGCTGACCCTGATCAGACAGCTCCTACAAGTCAGTCGGTCGGTAGATCAATTGGTTTCCGATCAATAACTGATAAACGGTTTGGCGTAGGATCTTCAAACTTGCTGTGGTGGTTGGTCATGACTGCAAGATGAACCCTATTGTTTTTCAACTCACTATGTCAAAGGTCAAGGTCACCATTACCGTAACTGGTGAAATGGTTTCAGTCAATAACTGCTCAAGGGTTTGGCTTAGGATCTTCAAACTTACGGTGGTGATTATTCATGACCACTAGATGACCCCTATGATTTTTTAGGTCACTTGGTCAAAGGTCAAGATCACCATGGCCTTAATTGGTGAAATGGTTTCTGATCAATAACTGCTCAAGGGTTTGGCTTAGGATCTTCTAACTTGCTGTGGTGATTAGTCATGAACTCTAGATGACCCCTATTGTTTTTAGGTCACAAAGTCAAAGGTCAGGGGGTATACATGTTTTACAAACATCTTTGACCTTGTTTTCAAATGATTGTATCAGGATCAGACATTGAGTAATTTAATATCTTGTCAGTATCTAAGGCATGTGTTGATGATCATGTTTATGAAATAGAAGACACATTGGAATTCAAAATTGACAATTATTGCAGAGATACAACGGGCTGACTTTCAATTGGACCGATTATTGGCGTGCACAAGTTATTCTGTTTGAAAATATAAATGTGTAATAAATATATGATGTCTATTTCAGGACCCAGTGAATCTTCATAAAAAGTTTATTAACGAGTGCCAAACAAGACTGGAGGTAGGTTTTTTTCCATATATAATTGGCCTTATCATGTTGCCTGTGATTGCATCTTCCATAGCATAGGTTATACAGTATAACCCCTCCAAACCGGACACTCAGTAAACCGGAATCCTCTCTAAACTGGACAAAATTCTCGATCCCGTTTTATTCCTTCTTTATTTCTATATAAAATTCCTCTCAATACCAGAAACCCCTCTACTCCGGAAACCGGACAAATCTTCAAACATTTTTGAAAGATATGAACTATAAATTTCCCCTACATACCAGACAGCAGACTAAGGGCTTGTCAGTTAACACATCCCTTAATCACAGCCTGGGGCAGTAAAACTTAACACCTTATCGCAAGGTGCTGAAAATCATGGTTTATTCGGACTCGATTATGACCTGTCGGTTCTGTGAGATTAACTAATGTGCAGAGCAACAGATAAGCTTTGTTTTTATCGTTTTAACAAATTAATTGGCAGGAAAAACGAATTGATTTCAAATTCTTATCGTTCAAAAATGAAAACCAAAAAAGGAAAATGAATCCTGCTCGGAGATGCCGTCGTTTTCGGTAGGTTTGTTTTTCGTATGTTTACTATTGCATCGGTAGCAATGGGAGGTTACTGCACATTCACAAACTGCACCTCATACCATTATCGCACTGTTACGGACCCAATAATTTATGGACGATAAAATCCGAGTTCTCAGCATATAGCGTTATTGTCGAAAAATCCGCGAACAAATGTCAAAGTCTAAGCGTGGAAGAGTTAGAAAAACGATAGAAACTGCTGGCATACCATCCGTTGCCAGCTTTCTTATTAAAAAGGAACCAATGCCAAAGGAAATCATCGGCAGTTTGCTGATATAATTTTGAACGTCGTTTCATCAAGAAAATCGCTGAGGATTGTTTTTAACTATTAAAACGAAATTATGTGAACTGAACAGATATTTAAAGGTATTCAAACTGTGAAATTGGTTTTAATTATTGATCTATGGATAATCTTGATACTATTTGTTTGGTTATTAAAATAGGTGTATATGTACATGTACACTGGATGATAAATATGGTCATATATAAAAACCTCTCCAAATCAGAATCCCCTCTAAACCGGAATTTTTACTTGTCCCCAACCTTGTCTGGTTTAGAGGAGTTCTACTGCACTGCAATAACTGAGTGTTTATTTGACAGCTTAACTCTTTACCTGATGAATAATTATGTAAAAATTGATCACATCATGAATATTAATTAGATGAGTTTTTGGCCTTTAAATAGCAGACACTGTAGAATCAGATGTTTTTTATTTCATAAGCAAACCGACTAGACCCTGATCAGACGGCTCCTATAAAAGGAATATATTTATATTGTCATTATTCTTACATGAATATTCATGGAGTAAAAGGTTAACCTGTTGTACATAAAGTGGTTTTATTGTATGGTGTTGTATCTTTGTAATAGCAAGTGATTCATTTCGGATTTTGCTCTTTATTTAATAGCAGTTGGCCATTTAATGTTATGTAACATTGCTCATATATACCTGTATCTGGGATATTTGAAGCAGATTGTTGAATTTGGTTTCTATGTGTATTTAACCCTTTCTTTCATATAAACACTTTTTCATGCATCTGCAAACACAGTAGACCCAGTTCAGATGGCTCCTATAGGAGCGGTCTGATTAGGGTCTGCTCTGTTTGTGTTTTGTTACTTTCTACAATGGTCCGCCTTCCATATTTTATTATAACAACTATTTTGTCCATGAATATTCACTGGTATACCTTTTTGCAGACGGCTATAATTGGTGTGAGTGGGACAGCGATAGCTCAGGCTATCTCCAGTGCGACCAAGACCCTGACAGCTGCCATCATACCAGAGATAGCCAATGTCACCATACCCTCAAAGTGAGTTACCTTGCTTCAATACACGTGTACAGAGTGTATCCCTGAATTCAGTCTTGATATTTTCAAATGAGACAAGTTAACCCATGTCACTCTGAGTAAATTGTCATCTGTCAAAACATTTTTGCCCACTTTTTTATTAGCTCACCTGGCACAAAGTGCCAAGGTGAGCTATTGGGATGATCCTATGTCCGGCGTCCGTCGTCGTGCGTATGTGCGTATGTGCGTCGTGCGTACGTGCGGGCGTCAACAATTTACTTAAACATCTTCTTCTCTGGAACTACAAAGCCAAGAGCTTTGATATTTGGTATGTAGTATGAAGTAATGGTCCTCTACAAAGATTGTTCAAATTATGTCCCCCGGGCCAAAAATGGCTCCGCCCCAGGGCTTATCAGTTTTTCATAGGAAAATCTTTAAAAATCTTCTTCTCTGAAACTGTAAGGCCTAGACCTTTGATATTTGGTATGTAGCATGATCTAATGGTCCTCTACTAAGATTGTTCAAATTATGACCCCTGGGCCAAAAATGGCCCCGCTCCGGGGCTTATAAGTTTTTCATAGGAAAATCTTTAAAAATCTTCTTCTCTGAAACTGTCAGGCATTGACCTTTGGTATTTGGTTTGTAGCATGATCTAATGGTCCTCTACTAAGATTGTTCAAATTATGACCCCTGGGCCAAAAATGGCCCCGCCCCAGGGCTTATCAGTTTTTCATAGGAAAGTCTTTAAAAATCATCTTCTCTGAAACAGTAAGGCCTAGACCTTTGATATTTGGTATGTAGCATGATCTAATGGTCCTCTACTAAGATTGTTCAAATTATGACCCCTGGGCCAAAAATGGCCCCGTCCCGGGGCTTATCAGTTTTTCATAGGAAAATCTTTAAAAATCTTCTTCTCTGAAAATGTAAGGCATAGACCTTTGGTATTTGGTATGTAGCATGATCTAATGGTCCTCTACTAAGATTGTTCAAATTATGACCCCCAGGACAAAAATGGCCCCACCCAAGGGCTTATCAGTTTTTCATAGGAAAATCTTGAAGAAATCATCTTCTCTGAAACTGTAAGGCATAGACCTTTGATATTTCGTATGTAGCATGATCTAATGGTCCTCTACTAAGATTGTTCAAATTATGACCCCTGGGCAAATATGGCCCGCCCCGGGGCTTATCAGTTTTTCATAGGAAAATCTTTAAATATATTCTTCTCTAAAATTATAAGGTATAGACCTTTGATATTTGGTATGTAGCATTATTTAATCGTCCTCTACTAAGATTAATCAAAATATGACCCCCGGACCAAAAATGGCCCCGCCCAAGGTCTTATCAGTTTTTCATAGGAAAATCTTTAAAAATCTTCTCCTCCAGAACTGTAAAGTCTAGGCCCTTGATATTTGGTATGTAGCATCATCTAATGGTTTTTTACCAAGATTATTCAAATTATTACCCCTGGGTCAAAAATGGCCCCGCCCCAGGGCTTATCAGTTTTTCATATGAAAAGCTTTAAGAATCTTCTTCTCCAAAACTGTAAGGCAGAGACCTTTAATATTTGGTATGTAGCGCAATCTAATAGTTTTCTACCAAGATTGTTCAAATTATGTCCCCTGGGTTGAAAACTTCCCCGCCCAGGGGCATATCAGTTTTTTATAGGAAAGTTTTTAAAAGCTTCTCTTAAAAATCTTTAAAAGTCTTCTCTGAACTTGTAAGGCATAGACCTTCGATATTTGGTATGTTGCATTATCTAATAGTCCTCTACCAAGATTTTCAAATTATGAACCCCGGATCAAAATTGACCCAGCCCTGGGGCTTAACAGTTTTTCATAGGAAAATCTTTAAGGTCTAGACTCTTTATATTTAGTATGTAGCATCATCTGATGGTTTTCTACCAAGATTTTTCAAATTATGCAATCTGTCATTAAAATCATTAATCTGTTACGAACAGGTGAGCGATTAAGGGCTATCATGGCCCTCTTGTATGCCCCCTCAGATCTGTGATGGGGAGCATATTGTTTTTGCTCTGTCTGTTTGCTGGTTGGTTAGTTGGTTTGTCTGTTTGTCCCCAACTTTAACATGGGCAATAATTTTGTCACTATTGCACTTGTATACACACTTCAAACTTGGCATGCTGTGCAACTTATGGAGGTGAACATTTTTAGGGGTGACGTATTATTATATTATTGGTCAAGGTCATACATCAAGATCATAGGTCATAGCGGGGCATAGTGTTTCACAAACACATCTTGTTTTAAATATAAACTGCAGTGCACCCTGCATAAGTCATAAGTGGTCATCAGAAGAGGTCTAATTATGGGTCTGTAAAGTAGGTGGTAGCTTAATGCAGGTGTGTCACAATGGAGACAAATGTTTCAGGTCCAGGAAGTTACTGAACATAGAACGGCTGCTGTGGATTGCAGAGACTTATGTGTTGAATGTGGAGGAAATGCATGTGAGCCATAGGACCATTCTGCCACATGGGGCCTCATTCCAAGGCTATCAGATCAACCTGTTTGTTACCTGTGAAGCCCCTAAACAAGAGTTCATGCTTGTGGTAGGTAGTGACAGAAATTAACCATTCACATGTGGGAAAGGAGTTACATTTGCAAACAATGCAGACTCAGTTCAGGGGACACTTGATCAGAGTCTGCACTGCTTACCATTCTCTTCCTGTGACAATTATTTATCCTTTCATAACAAATGGACTAAACTGTTAACCCTTTCCCTGTTCTATATTTTGTCCAAATTTCAACACCTACTGAATATTCATGGACAAACACGTTTTAATGAAATTTGGTAGTGGAACACTATAGACATTTTAGAAAGTAAAGAAACCGATATTTCAAATTATACTAACAAACAGAGCAGACCCTGATCAGACGGCTCCTACAGGAGCTGTCTGATGTGGGTCTACTCTGTTTGCAAATGCATAAAAACATGTTTATATGAGGGAAAGGGTTAAGCAATGATGAAATATTCCTTTTGACACTTTAGCACTGAAAGAGTTTAATAGCTATCAATTTACCATTTGGTCTAGGGATTATCTGATAAACCATTGGTAATTGCAGATTGAAAAGATTGAAATAATAAAATTAGTTTACCCTTTACCTGATAGAGGTAAATTTTTACGCATATGCAAACAGAGTAGACCGGGATCTGTAGACCTTTAGGAGCTGTCTGATCAGGGTCTGCACTGTATGCTTATGAAATGATAAACAGTACTTTCATGGCCAGTATTTCAATTTCTCTTACTCATAATGCCATTATCAGATGTCTTTTGCATAGTATGATGTGCACATGTGTGTATTGGATGCACCTGATGTTTGAGGGCAAAATATCATGAATAATACACTCACCTGGTTTTATGGCTTAGACTACGATTTTCAGATTGATGATCTAGTATTAACAAACAATCTGTATTATATTTTGCAGAAAAAATGGATTCCACTATACTAGATGTGTTCCATTCAAATTTATAGTTGTTCCTGTAATTATTTCAGTTATAAGATGGCTTCCTTAGTAATTTTACTAAATATTTAGTTATGATTAAACAACCCTTTGATGTTCAAGCCATCTTACCTGGGTCTACTCTGTTTACAAAGGCATAGAAGAGCATATTTATGGAGTAAATTGACAAGCATAGCATAGTAAGCTTAACCAATTTGAAAGTTTCAAACAACTTAGATTCTGGTCTGTTTCAGGTTTCAATAGTATCAGTTCTCAAAGCAAGATATGGCAATTTCTGTTGAATTTGTTACTTTGTGTATTATAACCCTTTAATTCATGAATAATTGTGTAAGAAATCATTTATGAATCTTGAACTTTCATAGTAACACTTGAACAAGAGTTTTGGCATGGGTATTTTTCAGTGTCACAGCAATGAGACTCTGGGCAATGTGCGGATGAAGATTGCTAATCGATTACGGCAGACAACAGATAACATACAAGTGGTTGCTCAGGAGAAACTAGTCAGCAATGTGGTATGTAAACTGAATATTATACAGTAGAATCTGTCATAAACAGACATTCATTTATTGAACATAAGAGTCTTAAAAAGCAGGTAGTTGCCTAATGCAGGGCAAAAGTAATGCAGAAAGCTACTATTAGATTTAATATAAATGTCGGTCTTGGAGGCAGTAGGCAGCTTAATGTAGGATGAAAGTCATGTGGAAAGCCACTCTAGGAGCTAAGCTTTCTGCCTGACTTTACTCTGCATTAAGCATCCACCTGCATTAAAGTATCGAAATTCTTCTCTACTAGAATTACATCTTGGAGGGATTTAACTCTATATATCTTATTTCTGATTAACAGCTTGGCACGAACAAGGACCAGAAGTTGCTGCACCAACTGGAGTTTGAGGACCACCAGATGATCCAAGTCCGTATGGTTACGCCTTCCTCAACTGCTAGCTCATCGCAAGTCAAAGAGGTATTAATGCCCATATTCTTATATGCATTTGTATTTATAACTATTCATGACTTTTTTATGTTGTCTGTAATATCACATTGCTCTTAACCCTTTCCCTGTTCTGTATTTAGGCCAATTCTCAGTACCTACTGAATATTCGTTAACAAAATAGTTATAAAGAATTCTTGAAATTGGAACATTGTAGACATTTCTGAAAGCAAAAAACCCAGATCTATAAAATTCTACTAGCAAACAGAGCAGACCCTGATCAGACGGCTCCTCTAGGAGCCGTCTGATCTGGGTCTACTCTGTTTGCAAATGCGTGGAAACACGTTTGTATGAGGGAAAGGGTTAACCCAATACCACATAGAGATGCCATTTGGCACTTAACCCAATACCACATAGAGATGCCATTTGGCACTTAACCCAATACCCGTAGAGGTGCCTTTTGGCACCTTTACAAACAGAGTAGACCCAAATCAGATGGCTCAAGTAGGATCAATCTGATCAGGGTCTGCTCTGTTTGCATTTGGAATAAATACATATATGATTCTACAGTTTCTGCCATAACCAAACTATGCCTGTGTCCATTGGTCATTAATAACAATCGGGTAATGACTATTCATAAATCATGAATTCTTGTATCAATATTTATGAGATAAAGTGAGTCAGACCTACTACTAGTGAATTATAACGACTGTCAGGATGGATGTTTATCTTGAGCTAATATTTAGTACTTTACCATGAACACAGATTTTAATTTAACCCATTCCCTCATAGGCTATTTTTAGACCTAACCTCTTTGAATAGATCTACCGAAAAGGAGCATATACAGAAAAGGAAAATTTCAGAATTGTGTAGTTTTGAAACCATTGTGATAAATAGAGCATTTGCTCCCATGGAGCAAATGCTCTATTTATCACAATGGTTTCATAAAGTGACTTTTAAATTTACAGAGGCATAGAAAGGTGATATATATGGAGGAAAGGGTTAAACATTTTTGACAAGCAAGCATTTTAGAGCCTGATCAGATATTCATTCTTTATCACAATCTGTTATTTTGAATAATTTACATGGTCTTCTATATGATTACATACTGAAAAGTGTTTGAAACATGTTTATTGGAACTGAAAAAATTATATTAGAATTGGTTCAATGCCATTATGAATACGACTTTTAACAGAGGAGACCAAGATCAGATTGCTCATGAAGGAGTTGTCTGATCAGTGTCTGCTCTAGTTGCTTATGGAAGAACGTTTATCTGAGTCTACAATATCTGCCGTGGTCAAAACTTCTCGTGTTCATATACCATTAGTAATAAATATTCATACTGTCTTTACTTTCGACATGAATATTCTTGAGGTAAACAGTTAAGAGAACTTACTCTCAAAGGAAAACTGTTGATGTAGAAGTTGGAGTTTTGATAATGAAGATTTTAGGTCATTTTAGGCAGGTGGCTGCTTAATTCATGGTGAAAGTCTTGAGGAGCTTTCTGCATGACTTTCACCGAGCATTAAGCTGCTACCTGTATCCAAGACCGATATTTATTCTGAATTGAATGTCCGGTTTAGAGAGGTATTACTGTACCTGCTTGTTTATAGGTGCAGCACCATTTAACAGTGGATCAGGTAAATGTGGTCTCTCTAATACAACGAACATGCTTGAACCCTCGGAATGATGAATTTGGAAAAATGAATAATTTATCATTATTTTACCTTTTTTCTCCATAAATAGGCCTTTGCAAACAGAATAGACCCAGATCAGATGGCTCCTGTAGGAGCTGTCTGATCAGGGTCTGCTCTATTTGCTTATGATATAATATAGATATGGTATTACAGTTTCTGCCAAGATAAAAATTCTTGTGCTATTATAACAATTAATCTAATTAATATTCATGTCCTTATTTCTTACATGTATATTAATGGAGTAAAACGTTAATCTTTAAAATCCTTTGAGTATGAAAAGATTTTGATTGACAGATGATTTAGACCTGGATCTGAGGACTCTCTTCCAGATCTCTTATCTAGGTCTACAATGTTTGCAAATTTCAGTTATTTTGTTTCCTGCATTCGAAGAGGGACATCTTTAGGTCTAATTCGGATGCTTAGACACTGGTCTGTGATTTAGATTCAGTATGTGCACATCAGTGCATGTATTGTGATACTAATTCTGATTATTTTTTAATTCAATAATTCATTTCAGAAATGTTACTGTGGTTTTGATATATGATTTGAATGGTGTGTGCTGCCTGATTTTTTGTGTAGAACACTGTTTATTTGCATCTGAACATATTAGAACTGAAACTAGTCTCGGATGAAGCCATTTAAATGTCTTGACCCTCAATGTCTGCTGGTTGGTGATTTGTGCCAAATATTAATTGGAAACTAGTTTGCAATGGTTTAAGTTCCATTTGAATGCTTGGCACAGAATTATTGTACAAATGCCTTAATGCTGCAAATGCTTTTTAAAAAAAATGCTCCAATTCAATTATCAAAGAATATTATTTTTCTTTTTTTTAAAAAATTATGTTTCAAACATTTTATATCCTGGGAAAACACAATATAAACCAACTTCTCACCTTTACCCAATCTGTGCAAAACTGAACGCCACTGCCTTAATAGAAGCTTCCTTATTACTAAAACCTACAATGTATATTATAAAATGAATATAGGTTTTTCAAAATACAGGTGGTTGCTTAATGCAGACTGAAAGCTTTCATTCTGCATTAAGCAACCACCTTTGTACAAAATGCAAGAAGCACCTTTTATACAGTAGAATCTGTCTTAAGCAGCCATTCATTTATTGAACATAGGAGTCTTAAAAAGCAGCTGGTTGCTTAATGCAGGACAAAAGTAATGCTTTCTGCATCACTTTTGACCTGCATTAAGCTACCACCTGCCTTACAGGACCTCTTTTAGACCTCTTTTATGGCCTGTTCTACTGTAATCTGAACAAAGTCCCAGAAAATAAATAAGAACACAAGGGACAGTAGAATGCCTACTCACATAATAAATAGGAAATCGAATGCTGGATGAAACAGAATTTAAAGACAGTTCTTTGCAATAATACAGTTCATAATGCGCATGTCAGGTTGAATTGCACTTTCTATTAGAAAACTGCATTGATCAGATGAGTGTTCTAAGCCAGTGTAAATAGTTACCCAAGATTGTTAAAAAGTTACTAACACTAATGAATTGGAATCATGGAGCATATTGGAATAATATTCAGTTAATAATGCTTTGAATATGGGAATGTATGGAAGAGTATGAGGAAACGTTTATGCACTGTAATTATACCTCACTCAACAAAGTTGCACGGGGTATGTAGTTTTTGACCCATCTGTCTGTCCATCAATCTGTCTGTCCATCAATCTGTCTGTCTGTCAGTGTATCTTAATACATTGTTGCTCATCTGACACTTCCAGTTCTTGACCAAATTTTTGTAAATTTGTTTTAAGAATTGTCATGAATAAGAGCTTGGATGAGTTGGATTTTCATAGGGGAACCACTTTTTTCCTCTGACAACAGGGCAGTGTGGGGTGTGTGAGCTTGCTCACTAAAGTTCTTTAATTATCAGTTTGTTGAGGGATTGCACTATTCACTACACCATTTATTTTAATTGTGTGTCCAGCAATGTAGGTAAAGGTGGTGTTTTACCTTCATGATTATTAAGACTTTACTCCATAAGTGTGCATATTGACATTGTTGTAGATAGAGTAGACCCAAATTAGACAGCTCCTGTAGGAGTAGATAGAGTAGACCCAGATCAGACAGCTCCTGTAGGAATCATCTCATCAGTGTTCTCTTTTTGCTTATGGAATAATATAGATATGATAAAATAATCAAGTAATTAATATTCCTAGTGTCATTAATTTTACATGAATATTTATGGTGTAAAGGGTTGAATAATTTCAACACAAAGATCCACAGATTTGGATTCACTAGTTCTCAAGGATATTTTACAAACATCAGCTTCTTACTCAAAAGAATGGTAGAAGCTGGGGACTATGAAATCATATTTTAGAATATTTTCATTTTGGCATATTTCTGACACCATTTAACCACCTATTAATTATCATGAAAGTTTCCTGTTAATATCTCACATAAATACTTAACTACAAAAACTTTCGAGTTATTTCTTTGATAATTGTCTGAAAAATGGAACCTGGAAATTTTTCACGACAACCAGATAAATATCTTAACACAAATTTTGTCATGATAATGCTTTAAACTATCACCACTTAATGAATTTATATTAACTTTTCTTTTTCTACGCTTCTGTAATAGTCACTTCTTGAAACCATTGTGATAAATAGAGCATTTGCTCCTATAGGAGCAAATGCTTTATTTATCACAATGGTTTCAAACTGTGAAATTATAAAAAAAAATCCATTTCTATAGATGATGCTCCTTTTCAGTAGATTTATTCAAAGAGGTTGGGTCTAAAAATAGCCTATGAGGGAATGGGTTAACTTGTAATTTATCATGAAAACAGATCATTATTAATTAACTAGAAAATATTTACTTTAATATCTAAAAAGTTGAAGTAAAAACAGGAAATTGTATTTGGATGATTGTGGCAGTGGCCCATTAATGTGCAAGGACAAAGAACAGGATATCTAATTTTAGATAAGAAAACTAGAAAGTTTTTGAGAAACTTATGTAGTGGCAGTATATAGCACTGACAGGTCCTTTTGACGTGATAAGAAAATTAATAGGCTTTTATGAAAATATTCCACTTTAAAATATTAGATAATTATATAAGCTATTAACTGGAAACTTTCCATGAAAGCTAAGTGGTAAGTGGTGTCAGAAATGTTCCACTATAATATGTCTCCCCCCCATATTTATATGGGGGAGAGGGAGACATATGGTTTTCGTGAGAGTTGTCCGTCCGTCTGTCCGTCACACTTCTTGTCCGGACGATAACTTCAATATGCCTGATGCCAGTTGATTGAAACTTCATATATGGAAAGATCATGATGACAGGAAATGTCATGCACAAGGTCCATAACTCTGGCTTCACTAATATAGGAGTTATTGCCCCTTGTAAAAAAAAACAAACTTTTTTTTGTCCAGAGGATAACTCCTATATGGCTCTTGCCATTGGATTGAAACTTCATATATGGAAAGATCATGATGAGTGGAAGTGTCATGCACAATGTCCATAACTCTGGCTTCACTAATATTGGAGTTATTGCCCTTTGTATTTTTTTCCCACAATTTTTTGTCTGGACAATAACTCCTATATGGCTCATGCCATTGGATTGAAACTTCATACATGGAAAGATCATGATAAGAGGAAGTGTCATGCTCAAGGTCCATAACTCTAGCTTCACTAATATTGGAGTTATTGTCCCTTGTATTTTTTCCCACAATTTTTTGTCCGGACAATAACTCCTATATGGCTCATGTATTAGTTTGTGTGGTCATTGTTTTGGGATACATAAGCATGAGTTAACTGTGACAAAACATGTACATGTATATGGATTCTAACAAATGTTGTCAGTTTCTTTAACCCTTTCCTTCATATAAATACCCTTTCACGCTTTTACAATATCATAAACCTAGATAATTCTATAAGCAAACAGAGCAGACCCTGATCAAATGGCTCCTGTAGGAGCTGTCTGATCTGGGTCTGCTCTGTTTGCTTATGAAACTATATAGATCTGATACTGCAGTTATGTCTAAGCCAAATGTCCCCTTTAACAACTTATTAAACCGTATTAATCTTAAAAATATATATTCATGAGATGATCTATTCATACATAAATGTTCATAAGGGACATAGTAACTTCCATTTGTAAAACCTGTTATCTGCTTTGATTCTCAACTTGCTTCTTTTCTTCCATTTCTTCTATTTCTTTCAAGTGTCTTGAGTGTCAAACAGTTTGGATCCTCATGAAATGCCAGTCACTTTAAAACTAAAACATGGAATATTTGATAACTGCATATTATTGCTCACCAAGTGCAGACAATATCTCTCAAGTGCAAATTCCATTCTCACCATTTTGAAGGTCAAGGTCACATGTAGAGGTTAGATCGCTTATTCCTGTATTTTAGAGCTAAATTGTTAGGGTATCTTACTATCCTATTTATTTTGTGTTCAGCTTGCGTCCACACCAGTATCCAAGCAGACGTTTGACCTGGAGCAGGAGAAGATGTTGCCGGGGGTTATCATGGCATCAGGGGGTCATGTGTTTGAAATGTTGTATCAGCTCTCAGAATTAGAGGAAACCAAGTAAGTTATCAGACTTAGCATCCAATCAGGATTTGAGCTGTTTTCTGTTTGACCAATAGTTTCTGAAACAACTAATCATTTGGACTATTCCAAAATTCAAACATGTCAAGCTTACTATGAATATTTAGGGATTTTTCTAAATAAAAGTGTAACATGACAAACAGTGCACACCCTATAGACACAATTTTCTAGTACATTTTAATTTATTTGAACAATGCCAAATTGACTAAATTTAGCTTTATAATCTCATTAAATCATCCTAAAATTTAGGGTGAATATGGTTCAAGAACAGGGACGTGATTTCTCCTCTCTTGAGCTAATGTCATAATCAATTTTCTTGTAAGGTAATAAGTATTCACACATTAAAAAAATTTCATGATTTTACCACTTGTGTTCCAGAATCACCACTAGAGTACGGAAGCTATTGATGCTTATTCCTACAGACCCTGCAGTAATAGAGGCGCTCGACTCCATATCCACTAGGGTAAGACAGTTAACACACATTACTGTTAACCCTTTCCCTCATATAAATGCTTTTTCACGCATTTGCAAGCAGAAAAGACCCAGATCAGATGGCTCCTATAGGAACCGTCTGATCAGGGTCTGCTCTGTTTGGTTATGAAATTATAATAGATCTGACTCTGGTTTCTACCAATACCAAAACATCATTTATGCATGTACTATCATAAAAAATCAGCTTATTAATATTCATGGTGTCATAATTTCTTTACATGAATATTGAACAGGGAAAGGGTTAAGCTTGTTGTTGATATGATTGTAGGTATCAATTTATGGTATTGTTGTTCGTTAAAACTACATATGTATCTTTAACCCTTTACTCCATAGAGACACCTTTTACACCTTTGCAAACAGAATAGACCCAGATCAGATGGCTCCTATGGAAACTGTCTGATCAGGGTATTCTGTGTTTTAAAATAATATAGATCTTTCTACAGTTTCTACCATGGCCAAAAATTTCAGATGCCATTTAAACAATGCATCTAATTATTATTCATGATGGTCATGATTTCTTACATGAATATTCATGGAGGAAAGGGTTACACAGACTTGTTTTATTGCAGAGTCCCTGACTTTCTCACAAACTTGGTGAACTAAATCACTCTAAAAGGGAGCTTTTAATTTTAAACTTGAAAAGTTGGAGTAATAAATTCCAAAATGTCATGCACAAGTTTAAAATAATTGACCCTATATTTGATAGTGACGCTTTTTCATATATTTACAAACAGAGTAGACTCAGATCAGACTGTTCCTGTAGGAGCTATTTGATTTGGGTCTGTTCTGTTTACCTTAGTAATAAGGAAACATTAAGATTTGATAACTTATTTTGTGTTCAGCTTGTATCTACGCCAAAAGTCGTCTATATGAGGAAAAGGATTAAACGTTTTGAATAATGGCTATGGTATGATTAAAGCTCAGCATACCTTTCTTATTCAAAGATATAACCCTTTACTCCATGAATATTTAAGTAAGAAATACTAACCTCATAAGTATTAATTAGATTAATTGTTATACTAGCAGATGAACAAAGGCTTTTATGGCTGTGGCAGATACTGTAGAATCATATCAGTTTTATATCAAAAGCAAACAGAACTGATCCTGACCAGGAGCCGTCTGATCTGGTTCTACTTTGTTTGCATACTCATAGAAAGGCGTATTTATGGAGTAAAGGGTTAAGAAAAGCAAGGTTTATGCTTCACTGGAAAATGTCTGAGTAGGTTCATTACTGAAGAGTGGATATAAAAGTATGCCAAGATTACATTATTCTTAATTTTAACAGTAGCCCAAAGAATCTAGATCAAAGATTTTCTTTTTCCTTTACTATCTGTAACTTTCTCTGTCCAGCTTCCAACTCTCGGCTCATCAGATGATCTCAGCCCAAGGTCAAGCCCTCGCAAGACAACCACAGTCAGCACGAAGCAGACTCCTCAGGAAGTGCTGAAGAACTTGTTTGACTGCAGCAACCCTGATATGTCGGCCTTCAGAGTACTTTATAACCTGGAGGTAAGCAACAAGGTCCTGATACACTTAAACCTGACTCAAACAACCATTAGAAAGTGATCTAAAGAGGGTTCTTGATGTCATTATTTCTTACATGAATATTCATCAGGGTTGAAGGGTAAAAACAGGTATTACTGTAAATCAAGACATGGTAATTACATTGTTGAAGTTTTATAAGAAATAACAAAATTGTCATCGCTTTTGGATCCTCATGAGATTAGTATTTACTTTTCTTATCCAAACCTTTATAAACAGATTCTATCCTTGTTCTATCCTTAGAGCATTCTTATAAAAGATAATTGCTATTTTCTTTAACCCTTTTCCTTCATATAAAAACCTTTTCACGCATTTGCAAACAGAGTAGATTCAGATCAGATGGATCCTATAGGAGCCGTCTGATCAGGGTCTGCTCTGTTTGCTAATGGAATTTGAAAAATCTGTTTCTTCACTTTCTAAAATGACTACAACGTTCCATCTTCCATGAATATTCAGTAGGTATTGAATTTTGGAATAAACACAGAACAATGAAAGGGTTAAATAGATTTTGCTGAATAAATGTTGTAAGATTTAAATCATAATTACCATTTAATTTTTGCTATAAGACTTAAGCCTTTCCCAGTTCAATATTTATGTAAGAAATAATGTAAATGACATCATGAATATTAATTAGCTGAATTTTTATAATGGCATATGTATACAGGATGTCTTGGTATTGAAAGAAACTGTAGATCCAGATCTATATTAATTTTATGAGCAAACAGCAGACCTTGATCAGATAGCTCCTACAGGAGATGTCTGATCTGGGTCTACGCTGTTTGCAAAGGCATAAAAAAGCATTTGTATGAAGAAAAGGGTTTAATTTGGTAGACTAACCTAAACCATGTATGAATTGAATGCTCCAGTAGTAATTCCCCACAAACTCTACAGAGGTTGTCTGTCCTTACAGCCTACTTCAGTTTACCTATTTTCTGTAACCCTACACCTTTTAATGTCTTTGCAAACAGAGTAGACCATGATCAGATGGCTCCTGTTGAAGCTGTTTGATCTGGGTCTGCTCTGTATTGCTTATAGAAGTTTATTGAACTCATTGTGCAGTTTATTTCATGGATAAAACATCCATTGTTAATGTGGCATTACAAAAAATCAGTTCATGTATATTTATGAACTGATAAATCATTACATAAATATACATGAAGGAAAGGGTAAATGGCTTTGAAAAAAATATCAACATTGACTTTGGTATTCATCTTAACTTCACTTAACCTTTCCCTGTTCTATGTTTATTCCAAACTCCAATACATGTACCTACTGAATATTCATGAACAAAATAGTTATAATGAAATACGGAAGGTTGGATATTGTAGCCATTTTAGAAACTAAAGACACAGATCTTTCAAATTCTATTAGCAATCAGAGTAGACCCTGATCAGACGGCTCCTCTAGGAGCCGTCCGATCTGGGTCTACTCTGTTTGCAAATGCGTGAAAACACGTTTATATGAAGGAAAGGGTTAATGCTTAGAATGACTACTATTGCGATAAAAATAGTTTGAGTAATTCTAACAGAAACACAACAGCTGCTGTATGTTTGTTTGATCTGGTCAGGTATTGAGCAGCAAGCTGATGCCCACAGCCCAGGACATGGGGTCAAAGGTCGGTTCCCAGGCTTTCTTTGAGGACTTCCTGGTGGCAGGGGGTCTGTCCACTGTGGTCAATGTGCTACAGCCAGAGTCATTACATCAGGACACAAATTACACAACTCGACAAGGCTGCTACTCCGTGTGCTTACAGCTAGCAAGGTATTATTAT
This sequence comes from Azorinus chamasolen, assembly GCA_963576725.1. Classification (NCBI taxonomy): domain Eukaryota; kingdom Metazoa; phylum Mollusca; class Bivalvia; order Cardiida; family Solecurtidae; genus Azorinus; species Azorinus chamasolen. The sequence continues at coordinate 96,399,933 of OY755243.1, forward strand.
AATTAACTCCATTTTCATTAACCCTTTACTCCGTGAATATTCATGTAAGAAATAATGACATAATGAATATTAATTAGTTTAATCTTAATAATGACACATGAACACAGGAATTTTTGTCCATGGCAGAAACTTTAGAATCATATCTGTACTATGTCATACGCAAACAGAGCAGACCCGGATCAGATGACTTCTTTCAGAGCCATCTGATTTAGGTCTTCTCTATTTGCATACTTATTCTCTGTAGGCATATTTATGGGGGTGGGGGAGAGTTAAACAGTGCCTCTTTGGAGCAAATTCTTGTCGACAATAAATGCTGTCTACATGAATTCTATTTTTCTACCCGCATTCCACTGATCAAGGTGCAAAATAGCTTTGGATCTTGATGAGATAGCAAGTTACTCAGCATCTCGTCTAGATAACCAAGTATCCTGATGAGACGCCATTTAAATTGCTACTTGGCATTTAATCTTGATTTTGAGTGTTTGCAAAGATTCTTTATACTGCTTGATCCCTTTCCCTGTTCTAGATGCCTCCTGAATATTCATGGACAAAATAGCTATAATGAAAACAGAGCAGACTCTGATCAGATGGCTCCTCTAAGAGCCGTCTGATCTGGGTCTTCTCTGTTTGCAAATGTGTGAAAAGGCATTTATATGAAGGAAATGGTTACAGATTTATGAGAGATAATATTGCAGAGATACATTTTGTTTTTAATAGATTTCTGTTGTGTGGCCAGACAGTTACAGGGGATATGGCATTCACGCCTGCCAAAGAAGACCATAGACTATCATCGCTCAGTTCTACAGGGGCTACAGTGTTGCCAGCCACTCCTCCAGCAGGTGGTACATGTATCCCAATGATATCCTTCACTCCAACAGGTATAGACACCAGGAGTGCTGGCAGTCATGCAGTACAGGTAAATGTTTATCTAGTATGTTACTGTTCATATAATAGACCATCTTTATTACAGATGTCAATGATTTATGTTATGGTGGGCCACATACGTTAGTGCTGGTGTCTTATGTGAATTATTCATTCTTCTTGTTATATGACATTACTTTCAACAAAAACACATTATCCCAACCCAATCACAAACTTTTACTTTGTGCACTGCAACAACTTCATCAATATATAATGCAAATAAAAAAGATACGCAAAAATATGAATGTAAACTAGGACATGACCATAAAATTAAATACTGAATAGAAAGTATAATGACTGTGATGATTTTCTGCAGAGTAATGGGACTTTGAAATTTTTAAATGGAATTTTTTGGGGGTGGGGGGGGGGGGGGGGGGGACATCAGTTTTTGTATTGAAAACAATTCTAGTTTACTTTGACTCTCCAAATGTTCTCCAGATATTGCCAATGTTTGCTGGCACTCACCGCTGTGGGTTCGAAATCTGGTCTGGGCATCTGGATTTTTCATGTGAGGAAGCCTTCCAGCTGGTTCTACCTGGATGTTCTTCTGTGCACGAAACAATGCAATTTGTTCCATGCACAGACGACCCTCTGAACTAAACCAATGTTTGCTATATATCGCCAAGGTTTGCAAAATCTCGCTACACTGCTTGATTCGCCAATACCTTTAATGTAACTTCTATGCCAAAAGTAAGTCACATTAAGAAAATGCCTCGCAAAACACACTTCGACAGATTCGTATGCATATCGCTCAAAAGATATGAATTTAGTCAGGTTGCCAGCCAAACGCTTTTGCGAATTATTCATTCCTTTTTGAGTCGAGGGTATTATGTTTTGCACCTTTCTGTCCTTGTGTCTGTCTGTCAGTGTGTCACGCTTTGCAATAAAGTGTTATGTCAGTAATTTCTACACTTAGTCTTATACACATGAAACTTCACATACACATTAATCACCATCTGTGTTATCATTTTGCACCCCACCCATGTTGGTCAAATGACTTGGAAATTTTATGTACAGTTGGTTTACATTTACGTGCAGTTGGTTGTCACAGTTTTTCATTGTCTTATAGCTCACTAACCACTATAGCTATTGGCATGGAATTGCATATACACATTAAACACCATCCATACTTTCATTACGCACCCAGCCAATGCTGCCCGCAAGCCCAAGGTCAAGGTCAAATGATTTAGGAATTTTACATGCAGCAAACAAGCACCACCAGGGGTATCACTGTCTTACAGACATAATTTCTAGTTATGTCTCCCCCCATATTTATATGGGGGAGACATATTGTTTTCGTGAGAGTTGTCCATCTGTCTGTCTGTCTGTCTGTCCGTCCGTCTGTCCGTCCGTCCGTCCGCACTCACCAAAGGGTAGTTGTGTGACTTTTTCTAACTAGTCCCACAAGTAAAATCATTAACCTGGCCATCTCTTGTGACAGTAACCTGGCCATTTCTTGTGACATTAACCTGGCCAGTTGTGGGACATAGGGTTAGGGTTAGGGTTAGCTTCCAGATCATTCTTTTCCAAAGTTAGAGCCAAAAATAGTTTTTCTTGTGGGACTAGTCACACAAGAAAAGATCAAAGGAAAAAGTCACACAACTACCCATTTGTTAGCATGTCCGTCCGTCCGTCCGTCCGTCTGGCCGTCACACTTTTTGTCCGGACGATAACTTCAATATGCCTGATGCCAGTTGATTGAAACTTCATATATGGAAAGAGCATAATGAGAGGAAGTGTCATGCACAAGGTCCATAACTCTGGCTTCACTAATATAGGAGTTATTGCCCCTTGTAAAAAAAATTCACACTTTTTTGTCCGGACGATAACTTCAATATGGCTGATGCCAGTTGATTGAAACTTCATACAAGGAAAGAGCATAATCAGAGGAAGTGTCATGCATAAGGTCCATAACTCTGGCTTCACTAATATAGGAGTTATTGCCCCTTGTAAAAAATTGCACACTTTTTTGTCTGGACGATAACTCCTATATGGCTCATGCCATTGGATTGAAACTTCATATATGGAAAGATCATGACAAGAGGAAGTGTCATACACAAGATCCATAACTCTGGCTTCACTAATAATGGAGTTATTGCCCTTGTAATGTTTTTCATAATTTTTTGTCCGGACGATAACTCCTATATGGCTCATGCCATTGGATTGAAACTTCATACATGGAAAGATCATGATAAGAGAAAGTGTCATGCTTAAGGTCCATAACCCTTGTTTCACTAATATTGGAGTTATTGCCCTTTGTTAAAAAAATCACAATTTTTTGTCAGGATGATAACTCCTATATGGCACATGCCATTGGAGTGAAACTTCATACATGGAAAGATCATGATAAGAGAAAGTGTCATGCATAAGGTCCTTAACTCTGGCTTCAATAAATTGAGAGTTATTGCCCCTTGTACATTTGTTTAACGCTTTCTTGTCCGGACGATAACTCCTACATGGCTCTTGCCATTGTATTGAAACTTTATACATGGAAAGAGCATGATGAGAGAAAGTATCATGAACAAAGGCCATGACTCTGGCTTCAATACTTTTGGAGTTATTGCCCTTTGTTACATTTTTTGTCCGATCAATAACTCCTCTTCGACTGATGCTATTGGAATGATATTTCATTTATGGAAAGAGCATGATGAAAGTAAGCATCATGCACAAGGGCCATAACTCTGGTATCAATATTTTTGAAGTTATTAGCTGTTATCATTTTCTTCTTGAAAAATGTGGTGTGGAAAGCGCATAATGAGGGGAAGTATCAATCATCAAGTCCATAACATTTTTAGTGATTTCCCTTTACATATTGTTTTTATTAGAGGGGAGACATCCGTTTTTGTGACAAAAACCTCTAGTTATTCATTCTTTTTTGTTTTTTTCTGCTCTTAGATGTCACTACTCTTTTATTTGTCCATCTATTTGTCTGTCTGTTATGCTTCTTGTATCATGCCTGTTGGTGTTCCTTGGAGCATTTCCTTGTTATTGTATTATTTGGCCTTTTGAGCATTGTAAGATTTGTAAGTGACCTCTTTACTATATTCCTATGGTCTATGTTGATGTAAATTGTCAGTCTGAATATACAGATATTCATCTCTAGCGGCATACTGTCTAAATTGTGGGTTAACCCTAGTTATCTTGTTTTGTTCTGTTATACCATTTTGTAAAGTGACACAGGCTACTTGAACATTTATATTTTTTGACACATTGTATTTTATAGACAATGGGTGTGCATGACTTCACTGAGACAGTCTCAAGCTTCATGCGTGTGGCCTGGGCGGCAGCGGCAGGCAAACTCCACCTCCTCAGCTCACCTCAGCCAATCAGAGAGAGTGCCACAGCTTACTCCTGTGGACGACGGAGTCGACAGAGTAGCACAGGTAAACAGTAACAGAAAAATGAAAGGTGCTTCTGATTGGTCCTGGATTTAGATGTATGAAAATCCACCATGGGGAAAAATGTTTACACTGTAAATAGTTGGTATATTAGATATGGTCGGATGCTTTGTAGAAGTGAACAGTTTTATGATAATTCTGAATTTTAAAGGTTCCTTTTTTCTCTAATGAATGATGTTTCACTGAATTACTAATGAACAAATATGCTGAAGTTAACCCTGCTTATCATTACATACTGTCAAATAAAGATGGATTGGATCCAGATGACTTTTCATGTAAAACAGATCAGTTACTCAGTGTTTGATCAGGATCCATGCTGTTCAGTAGTTTTCTAGTAATCAGCCAAGAAGTTGAAAAAAGGAGTTTGTAGCAGATGATAATTTTCATAGGGAAATAAGGTCAACCCTTTCCCTGTTGAATATTCATGTTAGAAGTAATAATATCATTAATATTAATTAGAGTAGTTTTATGCCCCTGAAGGGAGGCAATTTCTGTCAGTCAGTAAGCCAGTCATGCATTTTGTCCACTCTGTAACTCCTACTTACACAAGTGGATTTCAAAATAACTTGGTACAAATGTTCACCAACTTAGGACTATGTGTCGCAGAAAAGAACCAGGTTCCTATCTCAAAGTTCAAAATCGGGGTCAAAGTTAAAAAATGGGGACATTTTGTCGTGTCCACACTGTAACACCTATATACATTAGTGGATTTCAAAATAACCTTGTACAAATGTTCACCACCTTGATATTTTGTGTAGTGAAAAAGGACCAGGTTCTTATCTCAAAGGTCAAGGTCACGATCAGGGATCAAAGGTTAAATATGGGATCATTTTGTCGGGTCCGCTCTGTAACTCCTACATACATGAGTGGATTCAAAATAGCCTGGTACAATTTTCACCGCCTTGAGACAATGTGTCAAAAAAAGAACCAGGTTCCTATCTCAAAGGTCAAGGTCACAATCAAGGGTCAAAGTTAAAAAATGGAGACATTTTGTTGTGTCCGCTCTGTAACAACTACATACATGAGTGGATTTCAAAGTAACCTTGTACAAATGTTCACCACCTAGGCTTCTACAAAATGTACAGTAAAAACCTCTCTTAACCGGACATTAAATTTAGTATAAATATCGGTCTTGAAGACAGGTGACAGCTTAATGCAGGGTGGAAGCCATGCAGAAAGCTCCTGGAGGAGCTTTCTGCATGACTTTCACCCTGCATTAAGCAGTCACCTGCCTAAAATATCTAAATTCTTCTCTACTAGAATTCCGGTTAAGAGAGGTTTTACTGTAATATGGTCCAGGCATAACACAGGCTTTAGTGTCAGTACATTTGTCACATGACTGTGATAGCTCTTGTTTATAATGGCATATGAAAACCAGACAATTTACCCCTGACAGGCAGAAACTGTAGAATCAGATCTGTATTATACCATAAGCAAACAGAGCAGACCTTGTAGGAGCTGTCTGATCTGGGTCTTCTCTGTTTGCCAAGTCATGTTAATGTGTTTAGATGAAGGAAAATGTTGAAAAAAATAGCATATGCCAGATATTGAACACTAACGCTTTTACATCTTATCCTGCTGAAAAAAAGTTTTGGCTGCTAATACCCTGATCTTCTGCAAGGTTTTCTTCTGATAAGCCTTTGAGAAACCATTGTCCAACTGTCAAACAGTTTGCATCTAGATGAGAAACTGAGTTACTCAGTGTCTGATCCGTATCCTGGATCCATCCTTATAAAGCTTTTTAGTTGAGTCTGAGTTCATTCTCAAGCTTTTGATTGGTCAGATTTGAGTTCTCAAGTTTTTGATTGGTCAGATTTGAGCCTTTGGCTCAAATCTGACTGATCAAAAACTTGAGAAGGAACTCAGACTCAACTAAATGTTTTATAAGCATGGACCCAGGCTGTTTATCAAACGCCAGTCAGGTCACTCTTAGCAGGATAAGAGTTAGGATGGACTTTAATGATGTATGTGTTTTAGGCTCTACAGGTAGTACAGGGAGTGAGAGTGACTGTCAGAGTCTACATGGTGGCGTGTGTGTCAAACAGAACTTCATATCATCCAAAGACTGCAACATTGCCAAAGAAGCCATGGAAATACTGGTCACCTGCCTACAACTACGCAGTGAACTCATAGGTGGGCTGTGTACAACTATACAATTATGTAGTTATACCCCACGCATAGGTGGGCTGTGTACAACTATGGAATTATGTAGTTATACCCCATGCAACAAAGTTGCAAGGGGTATGTAGGTTTTTACCCGTCCATCAGTCAGTCAATCAGTCAGCTCATCTAACACTTTCTCATTTTGTTTTTACCAATTTTTCCAATTAGCTGTCCTTCCAGCTGGCTTGCGGTAGGTCATTGGTTTTACCTGGATGTTCTTCTGAGCACAAAACAATGCAATTTGTTTTGTGCACAGAAGAACCTTTGGGGTTTTCCTCCACCTGTAATTAGCTGGACGTCGTGATATGACTGAAAATCTGTTAAAATGAAGTAAAACTCGATAAAAAACAATACCAAACCAATTTGCTGATAAAATTGTCATGAATAGAAGCTTGGATGAATCTGTTGTGAGGAACTATTTTTTTTCTCTGACAATGTGGTGGCGTGGGGTATGTGAGCTTGCTCTCTAAAGTTCTTTAATATCATGTAAATGCTATTAATCCATTAGAGGAACAGATATGGTTTATAGGTTAACTGAGTATTACTCCCAACTATTTAAAAGTAGAGTATCCAAGAAAACATATTGAGTACTTAAACTTGTGTACAATTTGGGAATATTGGAAACTAATATAATGGAAATGATCTGATGCAAATTTAGTTATGTGCTTACTGTCATACAAAATGTGCACAAGAAGAAAATAGCCACAGATATAATAAATTATTTATTTTGGAATGGACATAAGACGATGTAGCCTACATTTTATAGGTTAAATGGTGATAGATCTGTTCAGTTTTGGTCCGATTTGCCAAAAAATTATAGCACTTTAAATGCACATGTTCTCATTTACTCAAATATTACAGATTCAATTGGGTATTCCCAACTTTAATTGAGTTTTGTTACTTTAATACTGATTTCAAATTAATTGAGTATTTGGCGAATTTCTTTTGAGTAATCACTCAAATACACAGCTTATCTGTTCCTCTGTCTATTCCCCCATAGGCTATTTTTAGACCCCACCTCTTTGAATAAATCTACTGAAAAGGAACATTTAATAGAAAGAAAGAACATTTTATAATTGTGTAGTTTTGAAACCTATGGATCAAATGCTGTATTTATCACAAAGGTTTTAAAAAGTTGACTTTTACAGAGGCCTCAAATGGCATCAATATGAGGGAATGGGTCAAAAGGCATCAATATGAGGGAATGGATTAACCCTTTACTCCATATATAAATGCAATTGTATGCCTTTACAAAGTAGACACAGGTCAGATAGTTTGTGTGGGAGCTGTCTGATCAATGTCTGCTCTGTTTGCATGCATGTTAAAGACTTTCTACTGTTTGCCATAGCAATCAATTTCCTAATTGTATAATTTTAAATAATTAACCCTTTCCTCCAAAAATACGCCTTTCTACGCCTCTGTAATAGTCACCTCTTGAAACCATTGTGATAAATAGAGCATTTGCTCCTATGGAGCAAATGCTCTATTTATCACAGTGGTTTCTATACTTCACAATTATAACATTTCCCTTTTCTCTTGTAAATGCTCCTTTTTGGTAGATTCATTCCAAGAGGTTGGGTCTAAAATAGCTTAAGGAGGAAAGGGTTAATATGGACAAAGTCTGGTGTGAATATCCTTGAAGTAAAGTGTTGACAGCCATACCACATTCATGTTAAACCCTTCACCCAATAAATACTCCTTTCTACACCTTTGCAAATAGAGAAGACCCAGATCAGATGGCTCCTATAGGAGCCATCTGATCAAGGTCTGCTCTGTTGGCTTGTGAAATATTATAGATATTATTCTACAGTTTCTGCTATGGCCAAAATTTGCTGTGTCCCTGCACCATTTTAAGAATTAGTGTAATTAATATTCATGATGTTATTATTTCTTACATGAATATTCATGGAGTAGATGGTTTATATTGACCATTTTATGTAAATATTATCTGAGACAACTATGATTATCAGACAAATGTAAACATGTTTTTCTATACTTACAGCTACATTCTACTCATTACCATGTGTAAGTGACTTCATCATAGACATTCTTGTGGGCTGCTCCCAGAATGATATCCGTACAGCTGCCCTGGAGCAGTTCTACAGCCTTAGTCAGACAGACGTGCCCAACACAGATACCCTGAGCAACCCCCAGACCCCCCACCACTTTCTGCTGCAGGTGCTGCTCAAGGCCTACCTGCCCTTCTGGGTCTCATCTTCCTCTACACGCGGAGCTAGTCAGAGGTGAGTAACGTGGAAGCCTGAGAAAGTTTCAGTATCTAACTCCTGATAGTGATACCTGATACAGGCTACTTTTGACACATTTGCAAACAGAGTAGACCAAGATCAGACTGCTCTTGATTAGAACCAGCTTTTCACTGTTGCAGCTGATTGGGTCTACATTGTTTAATTATCCAGATGTTTGGTATTTCATCTAAGTTTTAGAACTCGTTCTTCCATTGCATTTAGTACAACAAATTTTAACGGCATGTTGTATAAGATTTGCACTGTTGTTAACCATTTGAATGCTGAATATTCAGAAAGGAATGATTCATCAGTGTTTAACCCATTCCTCATAGGCTATTTTTAGATCCAACAATTTCCAATAAATCTACCGAAAAGAAGCATTAACTAGAGAAAAGGAAAATTTTAGAGTTTTGTAGTTTGAAACCATTGTAATAAATGCTCTATTTATCACAATGGTTTCAACACATTATTTTTACAGAGGCGTAGAAAGGCATATTTAATTACTGTATAGTCAATTCAGTATTTACTTGGACAAACAGTGCAGACCCTGATCCTCTATGAAACTTCTGATATAGGTCTACACTGTTTGCTTATGTCAGTACACACATACTGCATTTAAAGGGTTAAGACAGTTGTGAACTACGAATAAAAACCTAGTGGTGTTTATGTTTGATACTTGATTCTCTTAGTGTTTGATACTTGACAGAGAATTTTCTATTTTTTCCAGATTACTCAGTCAGTGTTCTCAGTACTTTGATCTCAGATGTAAACTGCTAAACAGTCTAAGTGGTAAGTTGCCTGATACTGTGTGGACGACTGATGTGTTAATGTCTCTCCTGCAGTTAACCCTTTCTGTCCCTGTTTCATATTCATATAAGAAATAATGACATTGTGAAAATTTATTAGTTGAAGTTTTATCTCATCTGGATCCAAGCTGTTTGTTAAAACCAAGAATGTTATGAATTATTGTTAATAGTATTATTGAAACAGTTTTGCCACATACTTTCATTCAGGAAGAACACATTGCCTGTACAGGTTATACATTTAACAGTAAGCTATCTAGTGTTAACCGTTTCCTACATATAGACACTTTTTGATGCCTTTGCAAACGGAGTAGAGCCAGATCATACAGTTCCTGTAGGAGCCATCTGAATAGGGTCCGCTGGGTTTTCTAAGCGTATAATATAGACCTGATTCTGCAGTTTCTACCAGTACCAAACATTCCTGTGTATATATGTTATAAAAATGAATCCTGTACAGTAGAACCTGTCTTAAGCCACCATCAAAAAGATGTCTAATTAACCCCTTCCATGCCACAATGACGGGTCTATGATATCACATACAAACAGTTTGGATCCAGATGAGACACCGATTAACTTGTCAGGATCCAAACTGTTTGTTATTGTTACTACGTTTTTGAAACAAAAATGAAGAAAACAAAAAAAATGAAAATTTATAGCAGACGACAAAGTTAGCAGATGACAGAGTTTGGTAGCGAAAGAGTTAAGGGTCTGTAAGCCAGGTGTTAGTTTAATGCAAGTCAAAAGTAATGCAGACCCAATTGTATACTTTCTGCCTTGGTTAAATATTCATGTGTTGTTTTAAAAATACAGTCAATTAATATGCATAATATCATTACTTGTTACATGAATATTCATGGATTAAAGAGTTAAATCCTCAACATTATCTTATCAGATTCAGACCAGAACTTGTTCCAAGTAGATATCCCATCTATGCTGGAGGACGAAGTTGCCTGGCTCAGTAACTTCATGCCCAGTGACCACCTAGAGCTGAAGGACACCGATAACCAGCTCTTGGCCGGACATCTAAAGCTCATCAAGACTCTGTTTACCTGTCATGGAGTTGATAAGGAGGAATATGGTGAGTATAAAAGAACTGTAGATAAGAGATTTCAACCCATTCCCTCATAGGCTATTTTAGACCCAACCTCTTTGAATAAGTCTACCAAAAAGGGACATTTAGTAGAAAAATCAGAAAATTTAGAATTGTGTAGTTTTAAAACCATGGTGATAAATAGAGCATTTGCTCTTATTTAGCAAATGCTCTACTAATCACAATTGTTTCAAAAAGTGAATTACAGAGGCGTCAAAAGGCGTCGGTATGAGGGAATGGGTTAACCCTTATCTCATGAATATTCATTGAGGAAATAATGACTTCAGAACCAATAGAGCTTGTATCAACAGCTTTGAATAACTTAATGTAGCTTATACAATGACATTTCTTCTGTGTCTGAATCTCTCCTCTTAGCATCTGTTAGTCAGAGGTACCAGATGAGAAATGATAAACAGCCATCTTATCAACAGCTTATTTGTTGTCTCCTTCAATTTAAACCTTACCCTACTGTGAATGAAAAGTTTGCTCCATTTGGATCTGACAGTTCAATTTTGTAGGGCCGTCATCGTAACTTGCGATATCGGTGAATCGTCGATTTCAAAGTTCCGATGATATATCGATACAGAATTTCCAAGTATCGATACATTCTTAATGAAAAAACTAGAATAAACCCTGACTAAATGTGTTTTGTGTCATACCCATCTGTTTGTTTATCATTGCTCCAGTTCATTTTTCATTTACGGTGTTTGACGACATTAAAAACTAAGACTTGGGTTTACACTAAATCCAGGTCAGTTTCGTGAGATGAATACAGTATGCAGCAGATATAAAAACTCATATATCACTCGGAGGGATCTTAAGTAAACGATGTATTCACTTAAATAAAGTCAAATGGATCAAAACTTGATGAAAGTAACGCTACATGAACATCAATTATCGTAGAACCTGCAGTTTACACAGCACCTCGAAACTGCGTCAGTGAATTTACCCTTCCCCATTCAAAGCAACAACAACAACAACAATGGCGACCAACGTTCTTGAGTTTGAGGAGTTTAGCTCAAAAACCTCGAAAAACGGAGTAACCTTTGAACAAATGTCAACTTTCTGAAGTTCAATGATGATTTTCATAAATCCAAAGTCATATGCAAACTCTGCAGAGTTGTCCTACTGTACAGCGGTAATAACACACATTCATTCGCATGTCAACAGAAATCATTGGTCAGTGAGTACGGTAACTTTTGAGTGCTTGAGGCTGTGAAGTAATTGTTTGCAATACCCTTATGGCTTATGCGGTTTTCATTTAAGGCAACAACTAATAGATAAACTCCTCAAACTCTGGAATGTTTGATATAATCCATGCAGAGTAGACTCAGTGTTAACTACCTGACCAATCTTGGAATTCTCTGTTTGACATGGCATTGAGTCTAGTCTCTATAAGGGTAATCACTAATTCGGAAATAACAGCACAATATTGTGCTGTTATTTCCGAATTAGTGATTACCTTGGTATTTTTGTAAAAAGATTATCAGCTATTTATAACAAACTCAGGAAGAACTTATCTTTTTATTTTATTCTAATGGCATTTGCTAGGTGAAGCAGTTAATTATAGACGTTTCTTGAGAATTTGTAGTGGTTTTGAGTTAATTCCCTTAAATAGTAAATCCAACCGATAGATCGATATATCGTCGATATTTGAGTCATCGATGTATCGATACAGCAAGGCCAATCAATGACAGCCCTACAATTTTGACAACTTCCAATTCAATCAAGCTTTAGAGAAAATATGACCAAGTGTCAAACAGCTTGATTCCTGGTGAGACACCGTTACTTGGTTTCTCATCTGGATCCAAGCTCTTCGTAAATGTGACTAAAGTGGCAGTTGGCGAGCTAGGGTTAGCACTTAACTTCATAGGTATGTCTTTTAACACCTTTGCAAATAGAGCAGATCCACATGAGATCCAGATAGAATAATGAAGATCTGATTATGAATAAAAACCTGGATTCAGAAATAGCCAAAAACATTTCTTCAGTTATTGATCATTGTAAAAAATTGCTAGAGGATTTTGAATGAGAAAAAGTGCAGACCCTGATCAGAGGGTCTCTGATTCTCTGATCTGGGTCTACACTGTTTTCATATGCCAGTTTACTCTTTTCCTACAATCAAAGGGTCATATTTGATTTGACATCACTAAAGGGCCATATCTAGACTGCATACTGTGTGTGCGTTGTTGAATGTGTAACCCTTCCCCTGGTCTGTTTTTATTCCAAATTTCAATACCTACAGAATACTCATGGACAAAATAGTTGTAATGAAATATTGAAGGTGGGGCATTGAAGCTATTTTAGAAACTAAAGAAAAACAGACCTATCAAATGGAGCCGTCTGATCTGTCTATACTCTGTTTGCATATGCGTGAAAAGGTGTTTATATGAAGGAAAGGGTTAAATATTGTAATCACTAATAACAAGGTCAGGGTTAGTCAGTCTGCATTGTTTTGTTCGTTTCCAGGTAAAACCTTAGTACATGATCTTCTTCATGACTTCCTGTTCCCGGCCTCCAAGCTTATGATGGACAGCATGAACAGTGGCTCCTCAGAAATGGCTCTCTCAGAGTTCAATCCAAAGTAAGATGATTGGTAACAGAAATACCTGTCTTAGGGGACCACTTAGGGAATAAACCCTTTCCCTGTTCTAGGTTTATTCCAAATTTCAATATTCGCTAAATAGTTATAATGAAATAAGGAAGGTGGAGATATTTGAAATGTGATAATGAAATGTCTAAAGAGCCAATTGTCAGTATTCAAAGGATTAAGTTTCATGCATGGTGCTCTGAGCAAGAAAGAATATATGGAGAATGAGTATACTGGCATTAGCAAACAGTTTAGACCCATATTAGAGAAACCCTCTCATCATGGTTGGCACTATTTGTCATTCAAAATCCTCTAGCAAATTGAAGCCTTCCCCACTGAATGGACACTGCCTTTAAACAGTGATGGACCATTCCACTACCGTGTGTGGTAGGTCAATTATAGCAGTGTGGTAGGTACTATTATAGCAGTGTGGTAGGTACTGTTATAGCAGTGTGGTAGGTACTATTATAGCAGTGTGGTAGGTACTGTTATAGCAGTGTGGTAGGTACTGTTATAGCAGTGTGGTAGGTACTTTTATAGCAGTGTGGTAGGTACTATTATAGCAGTGCGGTAGGTACTATTATAGCAGTGTGGTAGGTACGATTATAGCAGTGTGGTAGGTACTATTATAGCAGTGTGGTAGGTACTGTTATAGCAGTGTGGTAGGTACTATTATAACAGTGTGGTAGGTACTGTTATAGCAGTGTGGTAGGTACTGTTATAGCAGTGTGGTAGGTACTGTTATAGCAGTGTGGTAGGTACTATTATAGCAGTGTGGTAGGTACTATTATGGCAGTGTGGTAGGTACTATTATGGCAGTGTGGTAGGTACTGTTATAGCAGTGTGGTAGATACTGTTATAACAGTGTGGTAGGTACTGTTATAGCAGTGTGGTAGGTACTGTTATAGCAGTGTGGTAGGTACTGTTATAGCAGTGTGGTAGGTACTGTTATAGCAGTGTGGTAGGTACTATTATAGCAGTGTGGTAGGTACTGTTATAGCAGTGTGGTAGGTACTGTTATAGCAGTGTGGTATGTACTGTTATAGCAGTGTGGTAGGTACTGTTATAGCAGTGTGGTAGGTACGATTATAGCAGTGTGGTAGGTACTATTATGGCAGTGTGGTTGGTACTATTATGGCAGTGTGGTAGGTACTATTATAGCAGTGTGGTAGGTAGTATTATAGCAGTGTGGTAGGTACTATTATATCAGTGTGGTAGGTACTGTTATAGCAGTGTGGTAGGTACTATTATAGCAGTGTGGTATGTACTATTATAGCAGTGTGGTAGGTACTGTTATAGTAGTGTGGTAGGTACTATTATAGCAGTGTGGTAGGTACTGTTATAGCAGTGTGGTAGGTACTATTATAGCAGTGTGGTAGGAACTGTTATAGCAGTGTGGTAGGTACTATTATAGCAGTGTGGTAGGTACTATTATAGCAGTGCGGTAGGTACTATTATAGCAGTGTGGTAGGTACGATTATAGCAGTGTGGTAGGTACTATTATAGCAGTGTGGTAGGTACTGTTATAGCAGTGTGGTAGGTACTATTATAACAGTGTGGTAGGTACTGTTATAGCAGTGTGGTAGGTACTGTTATAGCAGTGTGGTAGGTACTGTTATAGCAGTGTGGTAGGTACTATTATAGCAGTGTGGTAGGTACTATTATGGCAGTGTGGTAGGTACTGTTATGGCAGTGTGGTAGGTACTATTATAGCAGTGTGGTAGATACTGTTATAGCAGTGTGGTAGGTACTGTTATAGCAGTGTGGTAGGTACTGTTATAGCAGTGTGGTAGGTACTGTTATAGCAGTGTGGTAGGTACTGTTATAGCAGTGTGGTAGGTACTATTATAGCAGTGTGGTAGGTACTGTTATAGCAGTGTGGTAGGTACTGTTATTGCAGTGTGGTATGTACTGTTATAGCAGTGTGGTAGGTACTGTTATAGCAGTGTGGTAGGTACGATTATAGCAGTGTGGTAGGTACTATTATGGCAGTGTGGTTGGTACTATTATGGCAGTGTGGTAGGTACTATTATAGCAGTGTGGTAGGTACTATTATAGCAGTGTGGTAGGTACTATTATATCAGTGTGGTAGGTACTGTTATAGCAGTGTGGTAGGTACTATTATAGCAGTGTGGTAGGTACTATTATATCAGTGTGGTAGGTACTGTTATAGCAGTGTGGTAGGTACTATTATAGCAGTGTGGTAGGTACTATTATAGCAGTGTGGTAGGTACTGTTATAGCAGTGTGGTAGGTACTATTATAGCAGTGTGGTAGGTACGATTATAGCAGTGTGGTAGGTACTATTATAGCAGTGTGGTAGGTACTGTTATAGCAGTGTGGTAGGTACTATTATAGCAGTGTGGTAGGAACTGTTATAGCAGTGTGGTAGGTACTATTATA
Source organism: Azorinus chamasolen (assembly GCA_963576725.1). Lineage (NCBI taxonomy): Eukaryota > Metazoa > Mollusca > Bivalvia > Cardiida > Solecurtidae > Azorinus > Azorinus chamasolen. The sequence continues at coordinate 96,415,546 of OY755243.1, forward strand.
GCAGTGTGGTAGGTACTATTATAGCAGTGTGGTAGGTACTGTTATAGCAGTGTGGTAGGTACTATTATAGCAGTGTGGTAGGTACTATTATAGCAGTGTGGTAGGTACTATTATGGCAGTGTGGTAGGTACGATTATAGCAGTGTGGTAGGTACTATTATGGCAGTGTGGTAGGTACGATTATAGCAGTGTGGTAGGTACTGTTATAGCAGTGTGGTAGGTACTATTATAGCAGTGTGGTAGGTACTATTATAGCAGTGTGGTAGGTACTGTTATAGCAGTGTGGTAGGTACTATTATGGCAGTGTGGTAGGTACAATTATAGCAACCACTTTGCCACTTCACATCTAATGGTATTTGTTGTATTGTTTTGTAACAAATAACACATACATGTAATAATTTCATTGCATACTGTAGCCTTTTGAATAACTTTCATGACAGTTATGAATTAACCCCATAGAGTACTAAATTTTTATGATACGGGGTAATAAATCACCATCAGTGATAGCCCAATTTTTTACAGGTGCAATAGTGCAGAGTCTCGGACAGCAGCGTATGACTTACTGACAGAGCTGGCCAACAAGTCCCTGGCCAACTTGAAGGAAGTGTGCAGACAGCTGGTAGAGATGCACCATCAGGTCAATCCCGACTGTGCCAATGAGTGGGAGGTAATTCTGATAAGTCACTCCATAAGAGATACTTCTTTTGGACTTTGCTAACACAGTAAAACATGTCTATAATAATAATGAAATATGGCTGGTGAAACATTGTAGCCATTTGAGAAAGTAAAGAAACACATCAATTACATTCCATTAGCAAACAGATCAGACCCTGATCAGACGGCTCCTATAGGAGCCGTCTAATCTGGGTCTACTCTGTTTGCAAATGAATGAAAATGGGTTTATATGAAGGAAAGGGTTAACCCTTTACTCCATGAATGTACAACGAAATAGCAACAAGAAATAACGGACACCATGAATAGTAATTAAATAATTTTTTTAATGCGTAAAGTATAGAATCAAATCCACATTATATTATAAGCAAACAGAGCAGACCATGATCATATGACTCCTACCAGAGCCGTCTGATATGGGTCTACTCTGTATGCAAAGGCACTTCATGGAATGAAAGGTATACTTTCTACACAATTTTTGCCTTGCATTAAGCTACTACCTGTCTGAAAAACCATGAATTGGAAATATATTGTCATTGTCGAGTGGTTTTGCTGTAGTGTAGACCAAGACTAGAGGCCACATCATAGACACGGCATGTGATCAGGGTCTACAACGTTTTAGATTCATCAGTATCCATAGAATTCTATTCACTGACCTGTTAACTTGAGAAACAGGTTAGTTCATGATTAAACACAAGGTCTTTGACTCAGCAGCAGATCTGGGTCTACACTGTTTACAAAATATATTTTAATAAGAGCCTGTTAACGTGAATTAATTATTGATATTGTTCATGATAATAATCTAAAACTATGTGTTTTATTTTAACCCTTTCAATGTGGAAAATGAGTGCACTTGCAAACAGTTTAGACCTAGGTCAGAGGGCTCCTTCTGATTAGATTTAATCCATTCCAACTGATTGCACTATACTGTTAAACAAGGATGGACCATTCCACTTTCAAAAAGTTTGAAAGTTCAGCATTCAAAGGTATAAAAGTAGTGCCTTTCTATTTGATAATTTTTTTTGTTTTCAGTATTTGCCACCTGTAGATGGGCGGGCAGGATGTGGATATGTTGGTTTACGTAATGGTGGTGCCACCTGCTACATGAACTCGGTGATACAGCAACTGTACATGGTACCAGGCATTCCTGAATCAGTACTTAGTGTCATAGATGAGGAAATTGAGGAAGAAAGGTAAAGTTATGAGCTTTGATCATGTAATGTAGATGGATACAGAGGGATCACCTATGCATTGTGTTGTCTGTTCGTTTGTTTATCTTCCAGTTATTTAACCCAGACCACATTGTGAAAAAAATATATCTGCGCAATTTTGGCTCTGGTGCAGTTTAACTACTTTTAACTTGGTCACGTTTTGAGAAACTATTAACCCATTCCCTGTTCTAAATTAATTCCAAATATCAATACCTGCTGAATACTCATGGACAAAATAGTTATATTGAAATATGGCAGGTGGAGCATTGTAGCCATTTTAGGAAGTAAAGAAACAGATCTTTCAAATTTCATTAGCAAACAGTGCAGACCCTGATCAGATGGCTCCTATATGTCTGATCTGGGTCTACTCTGTTTGCACACATGTGAAAACACGTTTATAAATATGAGGGAAAGTGTTAACTGAGTGTCAGACAGCTTGGGTTCCTTGTGATAGACCAAGTTACTAAACAAGCTGTTTACAAATGGGAGTCAAGTGGCAGATAGTGGGGTAAGGGTTAATTAAGATACATATACATATTAGATATTACAGGTTCAATGTGTCTGAAGCTGCTCCAAATGTTAAAGCTTTTAATAGTGTAAGTAATGTACTATCCTCCATAAAAACACTTGTGAATGCCTTTGCAAACAGGGTAGACCCAGATGGAGTAAAGGGTTAACCCTTTCCTCCATGAATATTCATGTAAGAAGTAATGATGTCATAAATATTAAGTAGATTAATGTCTTAAAATAACACATGGACACTGGAAGTTTTGGCCATGGCAGAAAGTGCATAATCATATCTATATTATATCATAAGCAAACAGAGCATACTTTGGGTCTTCTCTGTTTGCAAAAGCATAGAAAGACTTATTTATGGAGTAAAATGTTAACTCTATTTTTGTTTGTTTTGTGCAGTGTGTTTTACCAGATCCAGCAGGTGTTTGGTCATCTGATGGACAGTATGTTACAGTACCATGAGCCAGAGAGGTTCTGGAAGGTGTTTAAACTCTGGGGAGACCCAGTCAACATCAGGGAACAGCAGGACGCCTTTGACTTCTTCCAAGCATTAATAGACCAGACTGACGAACATGTAAAGGTAGGCGTACACTCAAAACATTTAATGACTTTTTCTTTAATGATGGCGATAATGATTTGTAAATTTTGCAAATTTTTGAGTGTGGCTTGATTTCCGTAGCTCCCTCTAACAGAAGGATACAGTTAAATTGAAACCAAATATTTGCACAATGGATTTCATTGCACAAACTTACATGCTAGTAGCATTCCCTCGTATTGAAGCCTTCTGACGCCTCTATGAAAGTCACTTTTTGGTACCATTGTGATAAATACAGCATTTGCTCCATAGGAGCAAATGCTGTATTTATCACATGGTGCCAAAACTTCACACTTATAAAATTAACCTTTTTTCTAGTAAATGCTTTTCAGTAGATTTATTCAAAGAGGTTGGGTCTAAAACGGCCTATGAGGGAATGGGTTAAACTCGATGTGAATGCAAATATTTATGTCTTTAGAAAGTACATGTATACTATTTGTAGGTGGCGGTGGTCTAGTGGTAACACGCTTGACTGTCAGTCCGGAGGTCCGGGGTTCAAATCCCGGTCCCACCCGGAAATTTCAGGGACGCTTTTCCGTGTCTCCCACCCGCATATACTCTCCACCCAGGGGTTAAATGGGTACCTGTATGGGTCACTCGCCGGTACTGCGGCTGCATGATTGCGCCATATGTTAGCAGTGCTCAATATTGTAGGCCAATGACTCAATGATCAGGGGAGTAAATGTACAGTCGGCTGAACGGTCATTCGGACTGAAAGTAGACTATAACTAGGTACTTTTTTTTTTTTTTTTTTAGGCTAAGAACAGTATTTCGCTTTGTTATCCATAAAACCCTAACCAGGGGACAAACAGTTCATACCGTGATCAGGGGACAAACAGTTCAAACCCTGACCAGGGGACAGACTGGAAACCCTGACCAGGGGGCTGCTCTAGGAGCCCTTTGGTCTGGGTTCACGTTGTTTGCAAATGCCAGTGCACTAATTTCCAACATTCAAAGGGTTAACTTACTGTCTCTGAACTGGTGAAAACTTTCTGAAAAGTATGTTCATTGTTTTGTTTTGTTTCGTATTGTGTTTAAAATGTATCTATTTTGATTTTAGAAAGCTGGAAAGGAAGAAATTTTCAAGAGGAAGTTTCAAGGAATTTTCTCAGATCAGAAAATCTGTAAAGACTGTCCTCATAGGTAAATTGTTTTCTGCTAGACTTTGTTGAGAACCCTAATTACTTGTATTTGAACATCCAATCTCCCCTCTACCTGGGCTTGTAAAGGTAAATAATTTAATTTGGCACATTTAGAAAACATTAAACTAGTGTAGTAAACTGACATAGTAGCAAATAGTGTAGACCTTGTTCAAACTGCTCCTTTAGGGGCCATTTGATCTTGTTCTAGTAGACTATTTGCCTAAGTTTATCTCTCTGAGTACTTGGTAAGTAATAAAAAATTATTGATACTATTGCTTGTACAATATTTTAAAATTTATGGATAACATATTGTCTAATTTTCTCTGGTTTTTCAGTGTATATCCGTCTGTAACACTTTAATGTGTTGTATGTAGCTGCAAAAGTATCATCTCAAAGTCCCAAAATGTTAACATAATATTTGTCAACATTGAAATTGTACATCTGTAGTTTTGATGCAGATTTGTGTAGTATTAGCAGAGTTGTGGCTCTTGACTTGATATTTGGCTATTTTCACGTATTGTTATGTATAACTGTAAGAGTATTTGAGCTACAACCACATATGACAAATTACAGAAATGTTTATCAACATGTCAAGTTGGGAACCTAGGGTTTGTGATTAAGATTTATCCGGTATTGATGGAGTTATTGCTCTTACTTTAGTCCAAAAAGCAGAAAGTGGGAGCATTCTTGTGTTAATTGTGAAAAAAGCAGGAAGTGGGACTATTCATGGAGACATGTCTAGTCCTAACCCTGACTCTCTAGGATAGAAGAGACAATAGGATTGCAAGATGTATTCCCAACAAAGTTTATTTTTCTGAAGCTTATGGTAGACATAGGTTTATTTTTCTGAAGTTTGTCATAGACATAGATTTATTTTAATGACGTTTATGATAGAAATAGGTCTATTTCTGAAGTTTATCGTAGACATAGGTTTATTTTTCTGAAGATACAGTAAAAATTTGATACTATGAAATTTTATTAATGTAGAATTTATTTCTTTGTAGGCAGATGGCTGCTTAACCCATTCCCTCATTAGAGCCTATTTTTAGATCCATCCCCTTTGAAAAAAACTACCAAAAATGAGCATTTACTAGAGAAAAGGAAAATTTTAGAATTGTGAAGATTTGAAACCATTGAGATAAATAAAGCATTTGCTCCTGAGGAGCAAATGCTTGTATTTATCACAATGGTTTCACAATGTGGCTTTTACATAGGTGCCAAAAGGAGTCAATATGTGGGAATAGGTTAATGTAGGGTGAAAGCTTCCTAGAGGAGCTTTCTGCATGACTTTCACCCTGCATTAAGCTGTCACCTGTATTAAAGATCAATAATGGTAGCTTTTTGAGTGTTTGTAGTATCAAAGTTTTTTCTGTATATACCCTATACTGTTGTAGATATACATGTATACCCTTTACTGCACATCTAGAATGTACATTCATCTTGGAAAGACAGGGTGTCTCAAATGACACCGTAGTTTAGATCTTCTGGTGAACTTGACTTCTGGCCTGTCTTTTGCATGGGTTTGTACTGGTTGTATGGTATGTTTGTGTTGCTTATTTCAAGTTTGATTGAGCTGTGTTTGACATGTAAGTCTTTCCGTCATATAAACGCCTTCGCTGGTAGAGTTGATCCAGATCAGACAGCTCCTGTGGGAGCCATCTGATCAGGGTCTTCTCTGTTTGCTTATGACATGATATAGATCTGATTCTATAGTTTTTGTCAAAGCAAAAAATCCCCTTGAAAAGTTTACATTATAAAAATCAACTAATAAATATTGATTCATGATGTCATTATTTCTTACATTAATATTGAACAGGGAAAGGGTTAAAAGATTGTCTTGTATTGCAAGGTTGATAATATTCTCAAGCACGTTTGGCTTCCAGATTCTGCCATTCTGGTAGACTAAGAAGCTGGGAACAAAGCAAACTTTTTGAGAACATTCACGAGTTTTGAGTGAGAAATTGTTCATATTCTTTGTGTTGTTCATGTTTGTCTGTTATGTTCATGATATTGTTATACCCTCATAACGAAAATTGGGGTGGGGGATATACTGGAATCAGGTTGTCTGTGGACACAATTTTGTCTGGCTGCCTTCTTCTACAGTTTTACTTCAATTTTGTTGAAAGTTTATATATGGCTTTATGACCATATAAAGCTGTGCACTGTATATTTCTATAATGGTCAGACCACTAATTCAGAAGGAATACCTAATTTTTTACTTAGAATATGAGAAAAATATGTGTGGATATTAACTAATATTTACATTCGCCCTGCAACGTCCTTATATAACCTTATTCTAAAAAGAAAGTTGCATTTTCCAATGAACGTTCATTTCAATACCGGATCCGTTGAAATATAAGAAATACAACGGAACATAAATATAAGAAATGAATGACGTGCTCCCGGTGTTCATGAGGTTATGCAACGCATAGCTTTACGAGCAAAGATTCACGTGAAGCCCTTCGGGCTTCACTAACTTTGCTCGTAAAGCTATGCGTTGCATAACCTCATGAACACCGGAAGCACATCATTCATTTCTTAAATGAAATGGTCTTTGATCCCAATATTTCTGGCACACAGTTATAAAATCAATGTCAAGATTAAATTTGGTACACTCCACAAAATTTCAACAGAGTTATTACCGCAAATTCCCCCTTTTCTGTCCTTTTTTATGCCCCCACATAGTGGTGGCATATAGGGTTGCCCTTGTCCGTTTGTACGTATGTACGCACACAGACAGGTACGTACGCACATCTAGAAGAACAATTTGTCCGGGCTCTTTCTTGGAAAGAATTTGTCCAATCCACACCAAAATTTACATACACATGTATATGTTTGTGGCCTTTATATCTTGGTAAAGTTCAATAGCCATGTAAATCGTTTCAGTCGTTAAGGAATTGTGTCCCTTTTTTTCAAAATTGACTTCTCCGGACTCTTTCTTGAAAAGTGTTTGTCCAATTCTCACCAAACTTTACACACATGTCTGTGGCCATTATATCTTGGTCAAGTTCGACAGCCATGTAAATTGCTTCAGTCGTTTAGGAGTTGTGGCTCTTTATTTGCAAAAATGACTTTAAACAATATAGTGTCCAGACTCTTTCTTGGAAAGTGTTTGTCCAATCCACCCAAACTTTACACACATGTTTGTGGCCATTATATCTTGGTGAAGTTCGATGGCCATTTAAATTGCACTCAACAGAATTTGAAAGTTTTTATTGCCCCTTTTTGACTTAGAATTTGAGAAAACAAAACCAGTGGGGTTATAGCCCCTTATAGCCCCCCTTTTTTTTCCCTCAGAATTTAAGACAAACCTACATTTCCTTCCTTATACGTAACAAAAACAACAAAGATATACTGGAATCAGGTTGTCTGTATATCCTTCTATCCCCCCCCCCCCCCCCAACTCCCCGATTCGTCCAAGGACACTATTTTTCCTCTTCTTCTACAGTATTGCCTGAAATGTGTTCAGTAATTTAGTGTAGCCTTACGACCATAGATTTCATTATGGTTTGACTTGAATAATAGTTATTGACCCTTAATGATATAATAAACTACTACAGTAAAACTTATTTATAACGAACTCTGATAAAGCGAATTCCCGCTTATAGCTAACTAAATTTCGTTCCCCGGTCGATATCTTCATTAATTCTATACAGACTATAATGTTTAGTGCGAAGTTGATTTGAGCGAATTTTCGCTTATGGCGAACTGATTTTCCAGTACCATTATTCACAAAACACTTTAAAATTCTTTCATTAAAGCGAAGTTTCACCTTGCTGCTATCTTCAAGCACCTGTGTATTTCGCACGATTAACACCATGTCGCATAGGTGTTAAAACACACACTGGTGTTGGGGCGAAATGTGAAGCGATCCGTAAAGCATGTATTCTTCACCGTGGTAAGGTATAATTAAACACCGCTAGCCGCGGGGCATATATATATGCACTTAAAGTATGGGTTATAGCTAAACATTGTTAAGATATGATGTTCGTTTTTTTATTTTCAAAATAAATACTTGAAGTCTTTTGGTTTTGTTATTCCCTCCCCGTTCAGCATTTTCCGCTAAAAATAGAATCTACCGCTGACTCCGATGATGACACAGATCTATAAGGAATATTTGCCCCTGCCCACATACGCGGATTCTTTGTCCGCTATACCCAATTTGCATCGGACATTTGAGAAACGACCAAATGCTCCTGATTTTTTTAAACACTGACATTTATGAAACAGTTATTCGGCAAGTTTCAAGCATCAACGTGTGTTCAAAAGCAAATGACCGATTTCTTCCACAAAGAGTAAGCTGTACGATGAGTGATGTGCATTTAGGGAGTTTGATCTCTACGCATACATGTCTGAATTACGGTTTAATAAATATTGAGCTGTCGTGTGTCAAAATCATAATTTATAGCGAACTTCGTACTATCAATATAGCGAATAATGTTTATAGTGAAGTAAATCCTTCAGTCCCTTGGAATTCGTTATAACCGAGTTTTACTGTATTGCAAAACATTTTCAAGCCACAACTTTAATTCGGTTTACAAAAAGAAAGCAAAACAAAATATCTTATTTCTCTGAATTCTTCATTTTTAGTTCACCTGAGCCAAAGGCTCAGGATGAGCTATTGTGATCGCAATCCGTCCGTCGTCCGTCCACATTTTCAAACGACATCTCCTCTGAAACTGCTGACCCGATTTTAACCAAATTTTGTCAGAAGCATTAGTGGCTAGGGGGAACGAAATATTGTTAACATTATGACCCCCGGACCAAAAATGGCTCCGCCCAAGGGCTTATCAGTTTTTCATAGGAAATTTTTTAAAAATCTTCTTCTCTGAAACTGTAAGGCCTAGACCTTTGATATTTGGTATGTAGCATGATCTTATGGTCTTCTACAAAACTTGTTCAATTTATGACCCCTGGGCCAAAAATGGCCTTGCCCAAGGGCTTTTTTATCAGTTTTTCATAGGAAAATCTTTAAAAATCTTCTTCTCTGAAACTGTAAGGCTTAGACCTTTGATATTTGGCATGTAGCATGATCTAATGGTCCTCTACAAAAATTGTTCAAATTATGACCCTGGGGCAAAAATGGTCCCGCCCAAGGGCTTATCAGTTTTTCATAGGAAAATCTTTAAAAATCTTCTTCTCTGAAACAGTAAGGCCTAGACCTTTGATATTTGGTATGTAGAATGATCTAATGGTCCTCTACAAAGATATTCAAATTATGATCCCCGGGCCCAAAAATGGCCCCGCCCAAGGGCTTATCAGTTTTTCATAGGAAAATCTTTAAAAATCTTCTACTCTGAAACTGTAAGGCCTAGACCTTTGATATTTGGCATGTAGCATGATCTTATGGTCCTCTACAAAGATTGTTCAAATTATGACCCCCGGGCCAAAAATGGCCCCGCCCAAGGGCTTATCAGTTTTTCATAGGATAATCTTTAAAAAATCTTCTGAAACTGTAACGCCTAGAACTTTGATGTTTGGTATGTAACATGATCTAATGGTCCTCTACAAATATGTAGCTTTGGCTTGTGTCCTCTGCCAAGAATGTTCAACTTACGACCTTGACCTCTGGGCGAAACTTGGCCCTGCCTTGGGGCTTATCAGTTTTTTATGGGAAAAATATGAAATATTTATTTTCTCTGAAACCATAAGGCTTAGACCTTTAATTAATGGCATACTGCTTTGCCTTTTGGTTCTCTACCAAGGTTATACAAATGATGACTTCTGGTAAAAAATGTCCCCGCCCCTGGGTTATCTCAGGCGAGCGCTTCAGGGCCTCATGGCCCTCTTGTTTTTTATTGCTGAACATATTGTCATTTATATTACATAAATCGGTTTTGGGACATGTATTGTTAAATCTGTCCATGTTTCTGTATGTACATACATGTATGTTCATATTCATGTTACGTGTTCTAACAAGCAGCCAGGTGGGTGTGTGTGTGTTTGGGGTGGGGATGGGGTGGGGTGGGGTGTATTGGTTAGCCTTTGGCTTACAGTTCTAGTTATTATCTTTGTTACAGGTATGAGAGAGAAGAAACCTTCACAGCCTTGAACCTGACTGTAAAGAATGCCACACTGCAGGAATCCTTAGACCAGTTTGTGAAAGGGGAGTTACTAGAAGGGGATAATGCCTATTACTGTGAGAAGTGTGGAGAAAAGGTAAACTAGAATGTGTATATCCCTTTCCTCCATAAATTATTTTTAGATCCAACCTTTTGGGATGCATCTACCGAAAAGGAGCATTAACTAGAGAAAAGGAAATTTTTAGAATTTTGTAATTTGAAACCATTGTGATAAATAGAGCATTTGCTCCTATAGGAGCAACTGCTCTATTTATCACAATGGTTTCAACAGGTGACTTATACAGAGGCATAGAAAGGCATGTTTATGGAGGAAAGGGATATAACATCTTAGTTCAAAATAAATAAAAATGGTGATTCAATCATTATGCCACAGGTTTTCTGTGATAATAGAGACTTGATCAGATTCTGAACTAAACCTTAGTTTTACCTGATGAATATTCGAGTAAGGAATAAATACTGTACACATCACTATTAAGCTGAAATTTAATAATGGGATTGATATGAACAAGGAAATTTTTTACCATAGCAGAAATTCAAATTTCATATGCAAACATCAGACCGTAGTCAGATGGCTCCTGCAGAAGCTGTCTGATCTGTGTGTACTCTATTTTTAAGGACATTAAAAGACAACTCTGTCAGGTAATGGATTACAATGTGTTTAGTGCCTTTTGTTATAGACAATTTGACATTTGCTTGTTTTGATGAAATATGTTGATCATTGGCTAAATACATGTATGTAGAAGTGGTACTGGAAATCTGTGACAGGCCTCTTGGAGTTACAATTTTGGTACAAGTTGTGTCAAATGATTTTCATGCCCCCCCCCTCCCCCGATCTGATCTGGCATATCATTTTTGCCTTAGTCTGTTTGAGGACAACTTTAACATTGGTCATAACCTTTCAGCCAATATAGATAGAGACTTGATATTTTGCATGCATATATATCTCATAATGCCCCAGATTTTGAGGGGTGACATGTCAAGGTCATCCTTCAAAGTCAAGGGTCAAATCACCGACTTTAACATTGGCCATAACTTTTGAACCAATAAAGATAGAGACTTGATATTTGGCTTTCATGTGTATCTCTTTCATGAAGCTGCACATTTTGAGGGGTGACATGTCAAGGTGAAGGTCATCCTTCTCATCTTGTTTTATATCGAGTCTCAGGCAATGCACAAAATAAATCACAATGTATTTTTGTTGTCCCATTTTTTAACTTTCCTTAACCCTTTATTCCATGAATATTTAAGTAAGAAATAAAGACATCATAAATATTACTTAGATTAATTTGTATACTAGTGCATGGAAACAGAAATGTTTTGGTCTGCTCTGTTTGCAAAGACGTAGAAAGGTGTATTTATAGAGTAATGGGTTAACCTTTTGCTCCATGAATATTCATGTAAGAAATAATGACATAATGATTACTAATTCAATGATTTGCATAATGGCAATATGAACAAAATATTTATTATCATGATGGAAACTGGAATCATATCTATATTATATTAAAAGCAAACAGCAGACCCTGATCAGATGGCTCCTACAGGAGTTGTCTGATCTGCGTCTTCTGTGTGCAAAGACAAAAATGCATATTTATGGAGTGAAGGATTAGCACATCATTTTTAGCTCACCAGAGCACAAAGTGCTCAGGGTGAGCTTTTGTGATTGCCTGATGTCCGTCGTGCGTCGTCCGTCGTCCCGCGTCAACAATTTGAACCTTTAAAAATCTTCTCCTCTGAATCTATAGGGTTCTCAGCTTTCATATTTGGCACATAGCATCATGTGTAGGTCCTCTACAAAAGTTATATAAATTATGCCCCTGGGGTCAAAATTGGCCCCGCCCCAGGGGTGCATTGTTTTCTATAGAAACATATAGTGAAATCTTTGAAAATCTTCTTCTCTGAAACTGGAAATATTACAGCTTTCATATTTGGCACATAGCATCATGTTCAGGTCCTATACAAAAGTTATATAAATTATGCCCCTTTGGTCAAAATTGACCCCACCCCAGAGGTAACCAGTTTCTTAGAGCAGGCTGCTGTTTCAGCTAATTCAAACTGACCATTATTATTTACTGGGAGACCACTAGTACACACTCCAATACCCTCTGCACTCTGAGCAATTACTGTCTGCAAATAATGTCATCTGCTGCAAAAGTTGTTTCCTTCCATATCTTTTCAAAAACAAATGTCAGAGTGAAAGACAGTTTGTATCCTAATGAGATGCCAAGTTACTTTGTATCTCATCTGGATCCAAACTTGATCCAGACTGTTTGAAAGGTTATTATAAATGCAAAAAACCAAAGCAAGTAGCTGGTGTAATATTAGCAGGCTAAAGATATAGGGCCTTTTAAAGAGTGAGTGACCAGCCATAAGCATATTGACTAGGAATAATTGTGGGTCACTTATGCATATGGATGGGTTTTCCTGGTTCACTAAACTTGTATATAACCAGAGCTAAATGCTAGCTAACCCAAACCGAAATCTTAAGCTCATTTTGGCTAGGATTAAGTTTGCAACAAGCTTGCAGTTGCAAGCCAATTAAGGGAGACTGGCTTGAGTCTGGGTTTTGAAGTCTTAGTATGCACCAGATTCTCATATCTCTAGTATGTTTTCTTTGGCTAAAGTGTCAGTTTTAGTTTTGATGTGGTGATGAGTGACTCAGCATTTCATCTGGATTGAAACTGTTTAAAAGTTCATCATGTATTCACTAAAGCATGCTAAGACCCATTCAATTCACCGTTGCATGACAGTGACAAATTTGTGATTACCTAAGGCTATACAGACAGCTGGGATCCAGATGAGATGCAATGTGACTTGGGAGGCAAACTAACACACTATGGTCTCCATTTTTGTTAAAAGAGAAAAGTAGAAGAATAAAATTTACTTTAACAAAGAAGTGTAGCAGACAATATTTTTGCAGAGGGGTGGCCAGTTTTCAATAGAAACATTATTATAGTGGAAACTTTGAAATTCTTCTCCTCTTAAACTGGAAAATTTCTTAGCTTTCATATTTGACAGATAGCATCATGTTCAGGTCCTCTACAAAAGATGTATAAATTGTGTCCCTGTGGTAAAAAATAGCCCTGCTCCAGGGCCTGCTAGTTTTCTATAGAAACATATAGTGAAAACTTTGAAAATCTTCTCCTCTGATTGTCTGGTGAGCGATGTCAGGGCCATTCTGGCCCTCTTGTTTTCATATTCTTTGCAACATCTGGATCAATTGTTGTTTCAGAGGAACACCATAAAAAGAATGTACATCAAGTCGTTACCACCTCTGCTGTGTATTCACCTCAAACGTTTTGGCTATGACTGGGAGGCTAATAGAGCCCTTAAATTTGATGATTACTTCAAGGTAAGTACACTTAAACAGATTAAATGCTTTAAAAGAAATCCTTTTCTGATTGCTATTGATCTATACATCTGAATACATTTAAGTTCATCAGATCTTCTCCTCTGAATATACAGGGTTGTCAGCTTTCATCTTTGGCACATAGCATCATCTGTAGATCCTCTACAAAATTTGTATAAATTATGTCCCTGAGGTCAAAATTGGCCCCGCCCCAGGTGTGCCCAGTGGAAACATATTGTGAAAACTTTTAAAATCTTCTCCTCTAAAACCGAAATTTTCTCAGCTTTAATATATGGCACATAGCATCATGTTCAGGTGGATTCTAGGACAAATGCACCCGTACACTTGCTGTCTCCCCCGAACATATGCACCCTGTTTTGGGCTTAGGCAGACATTTGCCCCCCTACTGTTTTAACTTGGACGAACACTTGCCGCCTCACAAATGCCTCCTGTTTTGGCTTAGGCGGACATTTGCCCCCAATTGTTTAAGCATGGGTGGACATTTGCCCCCTATTATTTTAGGCCCTCTCCGTTGTGGACAGGTTTAAAATACAGTTTAGAGGGGTTTCCGGTTTGAAGAGGTTTTTATATAAGACAATATTTATCATCCAGTGTACATGTACCAAACACCTATTTTAGTAACCTATCAAATGCTATCCAGAATATCCATAAATCAACAAGTAAAACAAATTTCACAACCTTCAGTGATTTTCCCGTACATGTATGTAATTTGAAGATCAAACAATTGCCTGTTATGCATCACCCAATAAAACACCATTCGTATTTTTCACACATTACTTGATCACACGGCACCAACAGGTCATAATCAAATCGGAATAGACCAAATTATGCCCCTCGGGTCAAAATATGGGCCTGCCCCAGGAGTGGCCAGTTTTCAATAGAAACATATTGTGAAAACTTTGAAAAATCTTCTTCTCTGAACTGGAAGGTCCTCAGCTTTCATATTTGGCACATAGCATCATGCTCAGGTTCTCTACAACCTGATATAAATTATGCCCCTGGGGTCAAAATTGGCCCGGCCCCAATAGAAAAAACTTTGAAAATCTTTTCCTCTGAAGTTGGAACTATAAATTTCTCCTACATGGAGTTGGATTACAGTATGGAGAGTATTTGTTGGCCTCTGATATATAGATCTACTACTTATTTGTAGATTTCAATGGTAATTATACCCCACGCAACAAAGTTACCAGGGTATGTAGTGTTTGACCTATCCATCCATCAGTCCATCCTGTCTGTCAGTCAGTCCGTCTGTGTATTATAGTCTATTGTTGCCCATCAAGCACATTGTTTGACCAATTTTGCAAATTTGCTTTTGAGACTTGGATGAGGAATCTGTCATGGGGGACCACTTTTTTCTCTGACAGTGTGGCAGTGTGGGGTATTTTAGCTTGTTCACTAAAGTTCTTTAATTTGATCTGTTGAAATGTATATCTTCATCCTGATCTTTTAGTTTCCTTGGGTCCTTGACATGGAGCCATATACAGCAGAAGGTATGGCCCGGCGAGATGCTGAGACAGCCAATGGCACCGTGGAGCCTGAAGTGCCAGATGTGCGCAATGGAGACCCTCTGCAAATGGAGATCATTGGTGTGTCACTGCCAGAGGCCAAACAAATCAACTATGAGCTGGTTGGGGTGGTGGTGCACAGTGGGCAGGCCAATGCTGGACATTACTATTCATTCATAAAAGACAGAAGGTAAACTAGAAACTCTAATATTTTTGTTCCTGTAACTATAACATTGCAGAGATCTCCCATGTTGCTGCAATATAAGTACAGTAAAAGATCATTTATAAAGTTCTGCAAAGTACCCTAATAAAGAAAACATTTTAACTGAGAAACAGTATACTTATTATACCCCCCTTTTGAAAAAATGGGGGTATATTGCTTTGCACATGTCGGTCGGTCGGTCGTTCGTCGGTCGGTCTGTCGGTCGGTAGATCGATGGTTTCCGAATGATAACTAATAAACGACTTGGCATAGAAACTTCAAACTTGCTGTGGTGGTTGGTCATGACAAGTAGATGACCCCTATTATTTTTGAGATCACTAGGTCAAAGGTCAAGGTCACCATGACCTAAAATGTTGAAATAGTTTCCGATCAATAACTGCTCAAGGGTTTAGCTTGGGATCTTCAAACTTGCTGTGGTGGTTGGTCATGACCACTAAATGACCCCTATTGTTTTTAGGTCAATAGGTCAAAGGTCAAGGTCACCATGACCATAACTGGTTAAATGGTTTCCGATCAATAACTGCTCAAGGGTTTAGCTAAGAATCTTCAAACTTGCTGTGGTAGTTGCTCATGACCACTGGATGACCCCTATTGTTTTTTAGGTCACTAGATCAAAGGTCAAGGTCACCATGACCTTTACTGATAAAATGGTTTCTGATCAATAACTGCTCAAGGGTTTGGCTTAGGATCTTCAGATTTGCTTAGGTGGTTGGTCATGACAACTAGATGAGCCCTGTTAATGTTTAGGTCACTAGGTCAAAGGTCAAGGTCACCATGACCTTAACTGGTGAAATGGTTTATGATCAATAACTGCTCAAGGATTTGGCTTAGGATCTTCAAATTTGCTGTGGTGGTTGGTCATGACTACTAGATGATCCCTATTGTTTTTTAGGTCACTAGGTCAAAGGTCAAGGTCATCATGACCTTAACTGATGAAATGGTTTCCAATTAATAACTGTTCAATAGTTTGGTTCGGGACCTTCAAACTCGCTATGGTAGTTGGTCGTGACCACTAGATGACCCCTGTAGTTGTTGAGGTCACTAGGTCAAAGGTCAAGGTCACCATGACCTTAACTTGTGAAATGTTTTCAGATCAATAAATGATCAGTGGTTTGGCTTAGGATCATCAAAGTTGCTGTGGTGATTAGTCATGACCGCTAGATGACCTCTGTAGTTGAGGTCACTAGATCAAAGGTCAGGGGGTCTGGGGGGGTATACATGTTTTACAAACATCTCTTGTTTTATCTCTCATTCTAAGCAACAAGTTACTACTTTGCCTTTCACTGACTTTTGTCACTCAGTTTGAATGGATATTTTTAGCTGTTTCTTACTGGATTAAAACCAAATTTAAATCACTTGTGTCATTGTTTTTAGGATTTCTTTGTCCGAGTTTCCCTTAATAACATGTTTAAATAAACAATTTCAGACCCTATTTTAAACATCTTTCCAAATTGCAAATGGCAGATGTATGATGTGGAGTGGAACTTGGGACGATGGATTGCTTGACAATACTTGCTTGTTTTATTACATTCACTTAATACAAAGATTAGATATATTTGTTAGCTATTGGCTTATAAAACTTTCTAAAATATAAAGTAATTTCATGAAATATTAAGACATTGTGAGTTGACATTGTGATTTGATATGCAGTACTGCTATTTTTTTATACATTGCTTGTATCTTATGTCATAGGGGTACAGTGTTGAACAATAACAATAAGGGGAAATGGTTTAAATTTAACGACACAGTCGTGGAGGAGTTTGAGATGACGGATGCGGCCATAGAGGCTGAATGCTTTGGGGGAACCTACAAGGCCAAAGTGTATGAGCAATGTGAGTGTATCGACAGTACATTGACCCTTTCCATGTTTTAATAACATTTATCTAAGATTTTATCACCGCATTAATATTTATGGACAGAACAGTAAAATTGGAACATGGAAAGGGGATTTTTTTTTCACCATGGTGGAAACTCAAATCAGATCTATAAAATTTCATAAGTAAAGAGAGCAGACCCTAATCAGACATCTCCTATAGGAGCCGTCTGATCTGGGTCTACTCTGTTTGCAAAGACATGAAAAGGTATTTACATGAAAGAAAGGGTTAAACCCTCTCTTATCTCTTTGTACACTAGCTGCAGATGTGTGATAACCTAAGCAAATAGTTTTTAGGCACATGGTAGTATCTCTGCATTTCATCAGAATCCAACATGTTTGACACTTTGAAGAGAGATGAAGGAATTATTAATGTTTAGAAATCACAGCAGACAACTTTTTGCAGGCAGATGTTGTTGACTTATTGTGCAGTGTTAACCATTTCCAGAAAGAAGTATAGTTTGACACCTCATGCAAACAGAGTAGACCCAGATCAGAGTAGACCCAGATCAGACAACTACTGTGTTATCAGGATCTGCTGTGTTTGCTTTTGAAATGTTTAGATCTGTATCCATGCTTATAAAACTTTTAGCTGAGTCTGAGTTCGTTCTCAAGTTTTTGATTGGTCAGATTTGAGCCAAAGGCCAAAGGCTCAAATCTGACCAATCAAAAGCTTGAGAACTCAAATCTGACCAATCAAAAGCTTGAGAACTCAAATCTGACCAATCAAAAGCTTGAGAACGAACTCAGACTCAGCTAAAAGGCTTTATAAGCATAGACCCTGATTCTACAGGTTCTATCCCTTTCCTGTTCTCATATACCCAGTATATACAAGAATCATGGTTTGATACAATTTACTGACATGTTTCTGAAACTGATTAAAGAATTCTTGCCTTTATTTATTGAAACAGCAAAGCAAATCTTACATGTTACTAAAGTTTTCTCATAAAAGCTATTTTTAGCTCACCAGAGCACAAAGTGCTCAGGGTGAGCTTTTGTGATTGCCTGATGTCCGTCGTCCGTCGGCGTGCGTCGTCCGTCGTGCGTCGTGCGGTGTGCGTCGTCAGTCGTCAACAATTTGAACCTTTAAAAGTCTTCTCCTCTGAATCTACAGGGTTCTCAGCTTTCATCTTTGGCACATAGCATCACCTATAGGTCCTCTACAAAAGTTATATAAATTATGTCCCTGGAGTCAAAATTGGCCCCGCTACGGTCCCAGGGGTGGCCAGTTTTCTCTAGCTGACTGTTGTTTTCTGTACAAGTAGCAGAATGCTGGGCTCACTTAGGTTATGCATGGGGAAAACTTAAAAAAAATTCTTGTCAAAAACTACATGTCACAGAGCTTAGATATTTGGTGTATAGATTAACTTAGTAGACCTTATTGACAGTGGTTAATATCATAGTTCTGAGGTTAAAATTGGCCCTGCCATGTTGGTTATACTTTAAAATTGACTTACACTATAAAGGTTCCTCTGAGCTAGCACTCCATCAGATTCTGTTATGCAATCACTTGAGAGGGCAAGTTCCTGGTCAAAACTCTATGAAGTTGTCTGCTTCAGAATTAGTGTCTGTTTGTTCACACTGTTTTTAACCCATTCCCTCATAGACTATTTTTAGATCCTGTTTCTTTGAAAATTTCAGAATTGTGTAGATTTGAAGCCATTGTGGTAAATAGAGCTGCAAAAGTTGTTTCCTTCCATATCTTTTAAAAAACAAATGTCATAGTGAAAGACAGTTTGGACCCTGATGAGATGCCAAGTTACTTTGTATCTCATCTTGATCCAGACTTGATCCAGACTGTTTGCAAAGGTTATTATAAATGCTAAAAAAAAACCAAAGCAAGTAGCTTGTGTAATATTAGCAGGCTTAAGGTATAGGACCTTTGAAGAGTGAGTGATCAGCCATAAGCATATTGACTAGGGATAATTGCAGATCACTTATGCATATGGATGGGTTTTCTTGGTTCACTAAACTTGTATATAACCAGGGCTAAATGCTAGCTAATCCAAACCTAGATCATAAGCTCATTAATTTTTTTTTGGCTAGGATTAAGTTTGCAACAAGCTTGCAGTTGCAAGCCAATTAAGGGAGACAGGCATATCTCTAGTTAAACATTTACTGGTGTCTATTTTTAGCATACATTTAAAGGTAGGTTATCTCCCTTTTTGATAACAACTGGATTGCCTCCTTTGTTGTTAGTAGATCTGCAGTAATATTGTCAAAGAAAATTGTTATAGTTAGATGTCGCCTGTTGCACATTAATTAGGACAATTAACCCTTTACTCCATTAATAGGCCTTTCTACACCTTTGCAAACAGATTAGACCCTAATTAGATGGCTTATGTAGTAGCCATCTGTTCAATCTGCTGTTTGCTTATGATATGATATAGTGCAAATTGCATTACATTATTTTCATTTTGTGTACTTTTATTTATACTTATAATATGTTTACTAACCCTTTCCCTCATGTTAACACCTTTTCACACATTTGCAAACAGAGCAGACCCAGATCAGATGGCTCCTATAGCAGCTGTCTGATCAGGGTCCGCTCTGTTTGTTAATGGAATATGAAAGATGTTTCTTTACTTTCTAAAATGGCTACACCGTCCCACCTTCCATATTTCATTATAACTATTTTGTCCATGAATATTCAGTAGATATTTAAATTTTGAATAAACATAGAACAGGGGAAGGGTTGAAAATAAATTAAGATATGAATAATAATAACTCATGAAGGTGTAATGAAAATATCAGAAATTTTGAATATCATAAGTACATGTATAGATTAATTAATTCTTTCTGAAATTCAGCCAATTTGCCCAGGGAGAGGGTTTACATACTTTTGTACATGCCCTTCTTTAGATTGACATTGTAATATGTTTTCATTTTCTTAAAAAAATTTCATGTGAGGTCCTCTACAAAAGTTACATAAATTATGCCCCTTGGGTCAAAATTTGCCCGCCCCAGGGCCGGGTAGTTTTCTATAGAAACACATAGTGAAAACTTTGAAAATCTTCTCCTCTGATTGTCTGGTGAGCGATGTCAGGGCCTTTCAGGCCCTCTTGTTTTCTAGACTTGCAACTTATCGTTATTTGGCGAATCTTTTGGTCACTGGAATATACAGGTCTCTGATCTAGCTTTGGGGTTTTGATCAATTAGATACGAAAATCTGTATAAAATGTATTTACATTTTGTAAACTTTCTGACTCATGAGTGCAAAAACTACAGTACATTAGTATCAGATCCAGATCAGAAGGTGGAAAATCTCTGATCTGCATTCACACTATTGTTTAAGTTGTTTCTCAAACTGAATATTGAATTGAAACATACTAAACCTTTGCCATATATTTATAATACATGCCATAATTGGTGCAGTGGTTTCGTCATTCTGACCGTTCAAATAATGTTTTATTAACAGAAATACAGAGGAAGGGAGCAATGGTGTCTTATCTTTGCCCTTTGATGCATTCCATCATCTGATATTTTGCAGTTTGCTATAAAACTATTATCTTTATTCAGCCAATTCTTACCCAGAAGACAGACTGAGATACTGGAATGGCTATATGCTGTTTTATGAGAGAATGGAGGACACCAAAACACCCTTGTCATCCAAAAAGAGTAAAATTGTCACCAGAAAGCTATGGCCTGATGGAAAACCGTGAGTTGGATTGTTTGTCTTACCCCCTTTAACCCTTTACCTCATAGAGATACATGTAGGCACTTTTGCAAACTGAGTAGACCAAGATCAGACCCGTCTTGTAGGAGCCATCTGATGAGGATCTGTTCTGTTTGATTATGGAATTATATAGAACTGATTACACACTCTCTGCCAGTCAGTAACTCCTTTGTGGATAATGCTGTAAAATAGTGTGGCTCATTAATATTCATGAGGATATTTCTTTCATGAATATTACACCAGGAAAGGGTTATTAAAGTCCAATGCCTTCCATGGGAATAATAGTTCACAAACACACTTCACTGGCACTGTACTGCACTTGATCACTTGGATAGAATTTAGAAGCATTATTTTCTTTCTTCAGCAAAACTAGCCAGGACGCAGATAGTTTGATGGAGCTGACAGAGTTGGTCCATAAGGGAGAGAGGAAAGGAATATTTACAGACAAAATGCCAGCTACCATACAGCGAATGATCCATGGTGAAAATCTGACATTTGGGAAGAACAGAGATGTCTATAATGAAGAGTACTTTAAGTTTATAAAAAATCTGGTGGCCAAAAACTCAGTGAGTACTGTCATGAACGATTTCAACATTATTTACAAATTTGTGAAAAACTTTGCAAACAGTACTCAGATGAGATGGCAATTAACCCTTTGCGTGCTATTCACGTCAATATACCTACCTGTAAATAGTGCAGACCCAGATGAGACAGCTCCTGCAGGAGCTGTCTCATCAGGGTCTGCACTATTTACAAGTTGATTGTGCAACCAGTGCACTCCAGAGCAGTGATTGCGCAGCGAAATACTTGTACACAGTTAAGATAATATGTAATTATACAACAGAGCATGGGTAAAGAAGGAGAAATGTATCTTAAAATTCAGCAAGCGAAGGGTTAATTCAGCATTTCATCAAGATCAAATCTATTTGACTACCTGATTAATTTTATCATTTAATGGAAGGAACAGAACATTTTAAGAATTGAAGAAAAGGTTTATATAGATAAAGCTACTTGCTATAAACTGTCTGCTTATTGCTAAATGGAACTGTTTACACCTCACCTGTGTGGGGAGGCATATCTTGTCCTTCTGTCAATATGTTCATCTGTATGTATGTCTTGTGTGGACTGTGTGGTGCACACTGCTTTTTACTAACAGTCTTAGAGTCATCAAACTTTTACAAATGTTTATATGGATGAGAAAATAAGCCCCTGGCATTTAGTTTTATATATTGGACCAACAACACAAGAGTTATGGTCATTATTTGACATGTTTGTGTGGAAGTGGTGGCATTCAAGTCCTATGGACACGGTTCTTGTTGATTTTGCTTTGCATAAAATATGTCACACAAGACACTGCATATCAACCCTTTACCAGACAGAGACACCTTTTGATGTCTTTGCAGAGTAGACCCAGATCAGATAGCTGCTTTAGGATATCAATATCATAGGGTTATTCGTACCAATACCAAACAATCCTGTGTATATATTCAATTACTTGTATGTAAAAAAATCAGCTAATAGTTATTCAGTCAAATTTAAAGTCATCAAAATTGTTCCAAGTTTAGTTTTACAGCTTTATAAACTGGTGGAGAGGAGAGACTATGTATTTGAATACTCAGGGTAATTAGGGTGGATAGCATTTGTTTTCACCTGTCAGTCTGGGTTTCAAATTGCTGTTCTCATTTTATCAAAGATGTGTGAAATAAGTCAGATGACTTATATGTACTGAGATTCTGTTTTCTGTATCAGGGGTATGAGAAGGAGGAGAACTACAGTGAGATGTGTGTAGAGGCTCTCAACCTGACGGTTAGATTCCTGTTTAACACATACTTCAGAACCAGAAAGAAGAACAAGTAAGCGACATTTTACAATCACACAACATTCAGATGTTTTTATCATAATACCATGAAAGGATGTTTATCAGATTCAGCTCATGCAGTAGTGCATGTTTTACATCTAGGGAGTATGCTTTGAAATTCCGCATTCTATTTACAGTAGAGATTCCTTAAATAGCTGTTTAACCCTTTCCTCCATAAATACGCCTTTGTGAAAGTCACTTTTTGAAGCCATTGTGATAAATAGAGCATTTTTTCCATAGGAGCAAATGCTCTATTTATCACAATGGTTTCTAAACTACACAATTCTAAAATATTCCTTTTCTCTAATAAATGCTCCTTTTCGGTAGATTTATTTAAAGAGTTTGGGTCCAAGAATAGCCTTTGGAGGAAAGGGTTAAGCCTTTCCATAATAACAGTTATGCATGAAATGATCACTTCATGAATATTTATTAACTTACAGGTAATTTTTATTATGTTGAATTATTGGCTTAAACAAAAACTGTAGGATCAGATCTGTATAATTTCATAAGCAAACAGCAGATCATGATCAGGTGGCTCCTGGAGCAATCTGATCTGGGTCTGTTGTGTTTGCAAAGGTGTTAAATTGTGTTTTTATGAAGTGAATGGTTAAAAACTCTACATATACAGTAAAACCTCTCTATAATGGCCACTAAATTACATTAAGTAATTACATCAAGTATTTTGTGTTAAAGGCAGGTGGCTGCTTAAAGCAAGGTGAAAGTAAAACAACGCTCCTATAGGAGCGTTGTTTTACTTCCACCTTGCTTTAAGCAGTCACCTGCCCTAAATACCAACTAATTAACACAATTTAGTGACCGTTAGATAGGTTTTACTGTATGTCCTTAAAAGCAGGGAGTAGCTGAATGCAGGACTAAAGTATATGTAATACAGAAAGCTCCCAAATGTGCTACATAACTTTCATCATGCAGTAAGATAACACCTGTTTTTCAGACCCGGGTTTATATCTTATTTTGGTAGTCACTTTAGAGAGGTTTAACAAATCTTAACATTATTGTCACGCAGTGTTCTCAATAAGAACCGGCTGGCAACCAAAATCACTTCTTCAAACCAGATTTTGACCGGTTAAAATACATCAAGAAATATAAAATTGAAAAATTGCCAGACCTCCCTGAAAAACTGTAACTTTTTTAATCTGGCCCATTAAACCAATTCTTATTTAGAACACTGTAAATTATGTCACCTGCTGTAGCAGGCTGACACTTAGAGATTACATAATAACAGTCCTATAGAAAACAGAATATGGAAAATGGGTTTGTTCCACTAGTACTTGATTTGGTTGATGTTTTCACAATCTTTTCTTTCTGGTTACCCAAAAATAGCATTTATTATTTGTTGGAATTGTTGTTATTCAATAAGAAATTTTGAATGTACAGTAAAATCTCTCTATAAAGGCCACTAAATTGTGTTAATTAGTTGGTATTTAGGGCAGATGGCTGCTTAAAGCAAGGTGAAAGTAAAACAGAACGCTCCTATAGGAGCGTTGTGTTTTACTTTCAGCTTGCTTTAAGCAGCCACCTGCCTTTAACACAAAATACTGGATGTAATTTAGTGGCCGTTATAGAGAGGTTACTGTATGAATAGTAATTGGCTTTTATAATGGCATCATGATCGAAGGATTATTTTACCTTTAAATAGCAGAAATTGTAGAATCAGATCTGCTCTTTTATTTTGTAAGTAAATAGAGGAGACCCTGATCAGAGAGCTTCAAGAGGAGCCTTCTGATCTGGGTCTTCTGTGTTTGCAAATGCGTTAACAGGCAGATCTGTGTGGTAATGAGTTGATGCAGAACAAAAGGAATGTTGAAAGCTGGAATGTGGGAGCCTTCTGTATAGCTTTCATCCTGACTGAAATACCTTGTTCTTAGTGGCCATTGTTGAAAGATCTTACTATGCTACATTGAAATGTTTAGAGCCGAGTTGGACGAGTGGGTAGAGGTGCTGGAGACTATTCTGTGTCGCTGTAAGAAGGCATGTCTATGGATGGTGGAGTATATGGCCAGCGAGAAGGGAACCAACCTGTTCCGGTACATATATAGCTTTTCCTTTTCATACAATCACTGAAGCTTTTATGATTTGTTATATTCATTTGAAAAATGTATTGCAAATTTCTTTTAATAATATTTCGGACAGCAATATAGTTGATGTTAACCCATTACCTCATAGGCTATTTTTATATACAACCTCTTTGAATAAATCTATTGAAAAGGAGCATTAACTAGAGAAAAGGAAAATTATCGAATTTTGTAGATTGAAACGATTGTGATAAATAGAGCAATTGCTCATAGGGGCAAATGCTCTATTTATCACAATTGTTTCACAAAGTAACTTTTACAGAGTCGTCAAAAGTCGTCAATATGAGGGAATGGGTTAATAAGGTCAATGTGGTATTGATTATGTTGCAGTTGAAAATGCTTGCACTATTGTAACACTAGTAATCAAAGCATTTATAGTGGGAGTGGTGGTCCAGTGGTAGGACGTTAGACTTGGGATCGAAGGGTCCCCGGTTCGAATCCTGCCATCGGACTATCAGAATTTTTCTGAGCAAAAAATGCATCCCACGTTTGCTCCTCTCTACCCAGGTGTATAAATGGGTACCTGTGAGGGAAATAAGCCTATGTGCCATGGCTGCCTTGTGCGCCGAGTGTTAATGGCCGACTTATAACCCAGTGATCAGGGGGTAAATTGTGAAGTCGGGAGAATATGTACATTGTATGTAGTTCCAGACTATAAACCTCACCTTTACCTTTTTATAAAGACTGAGCTCTTTGATACACATCATGATTATGCCCATAACCTACATAACTTCTAGATTAACCCTTCGTCGTCGGCGTTGTTGTCAACAGAAATCTTAACATTGACCATAACTTCTTCAATTTTTCATTTACAACCTTCATTTTTGGTATGCATGTTCATCTTGACAATGACGACAGATGAGCATTTGCACCCACTTGCGGTCTCTCCTGTTCAGTATTCATTTAAGAAATTATGACAACCTGAATATTTATATTTGCAATTTTTATAATGTAAACTTTTCAAGAGAAGTTTTTGCTTTGATAAAAACTGTATAATCAGATCTATATCATGTCAAAAGAAAAAAGAGTAGTCCATAAATCAGCTAGCTCCTATAGGAGCCGTCTGATCTGGGTCTACTCTGTTTGCACATGTGCAAAAACGGGGTTTGTATAAGGGAAAGAGTTAATGTCGGTTTTACTTTTAGAGAGGACATCCACCACCTTTAGATTTTTAAATATTAACTTTTTTGATTCAATGTCTTTGTTTAGATGCAATTTAAATAATTCTAATGGTATGTCTATAATACTGTTATTCATACAATATGTGTTATTGTATCAACAAAAAAAAAATTCTGAAATAATTTGACACATGATTCTGTACTTCACACAGGCCATTCCTGCTAGAGTCTCCTAGCCGTGATGTACGCCTTACATTTGCCAGGATTGTAGGGAAAATGATGGGTAGCTTCCTAACAGATCATGGGGGAGTACCGGTAAGCATACATGTACAATCTACAGTAGAATGACCATTCATTTATTGAGCATAGAAGTCTTAAAAAGCAGGTGGTTACTTAATGCAGGAGCTTTCTGCATTACTTTTGGAGCTTTCTGCATTACTTTTGACCTGCATTTGGCTACCACCATTCTTACCCATAATTAGACCTCTTTTTGATGAATGCTTAACTCATTCTCTCCTAGGCTATTTTAGACCCAACCTCTTTGAATGTTTCTACCAAAAAGGAGCATCAACTTGAGGAAAGGAAAATATTAGAATTTTGTAGTTTGAAACCATTGTGATAAATAGAGCATTTGCTCCTATAGGAGCAAATGCTCTATTTATCACAATGGTTTCATAAAGTGACTTTTATGTGCAAAAACGCGTCACTAGGGTAATGTGTTACTACAGGTTCTACTGGATATACACTGTGTATACATTGTGGCATGTGTCAACTGAGTTGTAATTAGGTCTGTACTGGTCAGAAATATCTCACAAACATGTTTAAGCATTTACTTGATGAATATTCATAAATATTCTGCCCATTATTTATCACAATGGTTTCAGTAGGTGACCTTTTCAGAGGCGTCAAAAGGCGTCGCTATGAGGGAATGGGTTAAAGAATCAAATCTGTGGCATATAAGGAAACAGAGAAGACCTGATCAGACACCTTCTACAGAAATTGTCTGATAGCAGATAAAAGTTTAACCCTTTCCCTGTTGAATATTCATGAATATTTATTAGCTGAAAATTTATAATGGCATATGTACAAAGGATGAATTATGGGTAGAAACTTTAGAGTCAGGTCCATTATAATGTCATAAGCAAACACAGCAGACCCTGATCAGACAGCTCCTATAGGAAAAAGAGTTTATATGAGGGAACGGGTTAAATTTAAAACAAAGACTTTCCAACATATTGTTTAAGTAATTATTCCTTTGAATGTCAGCAGTGTTTGTCATTCTAAATCCTCTAGTAAAATCATTCTGCCGGGTGGCTGCCAATCTTGTAAGCGCAACTCCTCTGAAACTGCTTAACAGATTTTCATAAAACCTTACATGTGTATGTAGCAAGGACACAATATGTAGATGTGCATATTGTCAGGGATTTTTCCTTCTGCAATTTTTCTGGGAGTTATGCCCCTTTGAACTTAGAAATCACTAGGTCTTTTGACCCTATCCTTGTAAGCACAACTCCTCTGAAACTGCTCAACAGATTTTTATAAAACCTTGCATGTAGCAAGGACACCATATGTAGATGTGCATCTTGTCGGGGATTTTTATGCCCCCATAGACGATAGTCGGGGGGCATATTGTTTTTGCCCTGTCTGTCTGTCTGTCTGTCTGTTTGTCTGTTTGTCTGTTTGTCTGTTTGTTTGTCAGCAACTTTAACATTGGTCATAACTTTTGAGCCAGTATAGATAGAGACTTGATATTTGGCATAGATATGTATCTCATGAAGCCGCACATTTTGAGGGGTGACGTGACAAGGTCAAGGTCATCCTTCAAGGTCAGAGGTCAAATATATGGGTCAAATCGCCGACTTTAACATTGGCCATAACTTTTGGACCAGTAGAGATAGAGACTTGATATTTGGCATGCTTGTGTATCTCATGAGGCTGCACATTTTGAGGGGTGACATGTCAAGGTCAAGGTCAGAGGTCAAGGTCAGAGGTCAAATATATGAGGGGGCATAGTGTTTCACAAACACATCTTGTTCCTTCTGCAATTTTTCAGGGAGTTATGCCCCTTTGAACTTAGAAGTGAAGGAAAACCCGATTTGATGTTGTGTCGACATTTTCTTGTCAATGTGACATTCAGAAAACTGAAGCAAACAGTGCAGGCCCAGATCAAAGACTCCTTTAGCAGCCCTTAGTCTACACTTTTTCTAGGTCCCTTTCTTAAGTCTTTTGGTATAAATGGATTGAAGCAAATTGTAAAGATTGATGAAACCCACCTCTTAGTAAGTATAAAGTGTTATTGTTTGTGTGTAGACCCAGTAAGTATAAAGTGTTATTGTTTGTATGTAGACCCAGTAAGTATAAAGTGTTACTGTTTGTATGTAGACCCAGTAAGTATAAAGTGTTATTCTTTGTATGTAGACCCAGAAGTGTCTCGATGAGATCCTGGAAGCTTTGCTACAGCTGCTGAACAAGGAGGTGATAGATCAGTGTAAACAGAGCGTCCAGTACTTCCATGTGACCATGTGCTACGTCCAATTGGTAAGATCAGTATCAGTGTTATCCATAATGTTTGTAAGCTCACCATGGCACAGTTACTACATTGTAGTGAAGCAAGTGTAGTCTGAAAACTATTACTCTGTAACAATATTACTCTTATGGACCACTCCTTCATTATCTGTTAGTCTATCCATCACTGTGTTTCACGCTTTATTTGTCACGCTTTCACTTCAGTAGCAAATGTATTCTTTTTGTTATTTGAAGCTGATATACTGGTATAAGATAAATATAGAATGTCAGCCTTGTCAGATGAAACCAAGATTCAATTAGCGTATAGAAAATTTGAGAGAGCTTCCCAAAATTGTTTTTCAAAAACATGAGCCTGGAAAAAAATCCATTCTTTTACTATTTTGTTGCAAATGAATTTGTATTTATTTTTTTGGTAGTAGCTGATTGATATTTTTTTTAACAGGGAACCAAAGCCTGTAGCCATATGTTTAAGTGTAATGGATTTAAGCGACTGGCAACGTTTTTACTAGGCAATTCTGGATCAGCTGATCAGGAATCATCTAGTCGTCGATGGAGCTCCATACAGTCACGTGAATTCTCGAACCTTCATGTTACCCTGGCGACACTTATCCTCAACTGTGATGTATCAAACTATAGAACTATAGGTAACCACTTATAATTAACCATATCAGAATTGAGTTTATTTGCATTAGTGAGTCTATTAATGTGTTTTCACGCATCTGCAAACAGAGTAGACCCAGATCAGACGGCTCCTATAGGAGCCATCTGATCAGGGTCTACTCTGTTTGCTAATGGAATATGATAGGTCTGTTTCTAAAATGGCTATAATGCTCCATCTTTCATATTTCATTGTAACCTTTTTGTCCATGACTATTCAATAGGTATTGAAATTTGTAATAAACACAGAACAAGGAAGGGTTATCTCCCTTATCCAGCTATTATTAACCTGACATGCATTTGCAAACAGCTGAGATACCAAGTAACTCAGTGTCTTGTCAGGATCCAAGCTGTTTGACACTCAGTCAGTAGTTTCTCAAAATTTTAATTGAAATGAAGTAGTCAAATTGCAACAGATCAAAATTGAATCGGCCATTATTGTTTCACAGGGGTTTAACCCTTAATTATACTGGAGTCACCATGTCCAACCGTCTGTTCGTCTGTCCGTTCCTCCGTCTGTTCATCAGTCTGTCCAGCTTGTCCGGATCATAACTTCCAAATTATAAAAGCTATTGACTTCAAACTTCATATACAGATAGATCATATTGACCACAAGTGCAGTGCACAATGTCCATAACTCTGTCTTCAGTATTTTTGGAGTTATTGGCCTTTGTTATTTTGCTCAAATTCGAGCTTGCCCGGATCATAACTTTCAAACTATAAAAGCTATTGACTTCAAACTTCATATACAGATTGAAGACATTGACCACAAATGCAGTGCACAAGAACCATAGCTCTGTCTTCAGTATTTTTGGAATTATTGCTCTTTGTTATTTTTCACAAAATCGAGTATGTCCAGATCATAACTTTCAAGTATAAGAGCTATTGACTTCAAACTTCATATACAGATAGATCACATTGACCACAAGTGCCGTGCACAAGGTCCATAACTCTGTCTTCAGTATTTTTGGAATTATTGCCCTTTGTTATTTTACTCAGAATCTGGCTTGTCCGGATTATAACTTTCAAAGTACAAAAGATTTTGACTTCAAACTTCATATACAGATAGACCACATTGACCACAAGTGCGACGCACAAGGTTCATAACTCTGTCTTCAGTGTTTTTTGGAGTTATTGCCTTTTGTTATTTTTGTCAAAATCTGGCTTGTTTTAATGAATGAAAACAATTTCCAGAGCTTTTCTCTGTCATACCTCAACAAAACTTTTTTAAATTTTGCAGTATTTGTTGAACACCATCTGAAGTTCTGCACCTGCGATAAATGTTTTGAATGAATGATCTCTCTTTTCGTAATTTAACAAAAGAAAATTTAGCGGTCGGGAGCTTTATTTCTATAACTCCATTTCTGTGTCAAATGTGCTAGTGTGCTATTAATCACCTTTAAGTAGTTCTAGTTTGTTCTATATTTATTTCAAAATTCCAATACCTACTGAATATTCATGGACAAATAGTTTTAATGAAATATGGAAGGTGAAACATTGTATACATTTTAGAAAGTAAAGAAACCGACCTTTCAAATTTTGCTAGCAAACAGAGCAGACCCTTATCAGACGGCTCCTATAAGAGCTGTCTGATCTGGGTCTACTCTGTTTGCAAATGCATGAACATGTGTTTATATGAGTGAAAGGTTTAAGGGTTAATAGAGTATCAGTCATACAGGGAAATTCAACCAGTAGTTTTGAAGTCTTTATCACTTGTTTGTATCACCTGGTTTAGCAGAGTGATGCTTAGAGCTCACTTCCTAGTCGTCTGTCTGTCTGTCTCTGTCTATCTGTCTCTCTGTCCATCCTTCTGTCACACTTTTTGCTTCTTGCAATTTTTGACACTTTTCTGCTGTTAGGTGACACATTTGTTCCACTGTACATTATTGCTCACTGTTTGAACCTTGTTAATGTACTTAGAATGAGAATATCTGTTGTATTAATATTGTATTGTTATGTATTAGATCCAGGGAACTGTAAATTGAAAGGATCTACCTTAGTGTCACCCCAGACATACTTAAAGATGTCAGCCAGTATGGAACAATATGTGTATGGGCCAGATGCCTCTAGATATCTTAAAGAGGTAAGCATTGTGCTATCAAAGCTTCCTTGTCACCCTTTGTATTGGGATACTCAATCTCCCCTTTTACACTGGTTTGTTAACCCCTTCCTCCATAGGCTATTTTTAGACCCAACCTCTTTGAATGAATCTACCCAAAAGGAGCATTTACTAGAGAAAAGTAAAATTTTAGAATTTTGTAGTTTGAAACCATTTAGATAAATAGAACATTTGCTCCTATAGGAGCAAATGCTCTATTTATCACAATGGTTTCAAGAAGTGATTATTACAGAGGCGTATTTATGGAGGAAAGGATTAAGCTGAATAGTTTAATGTGGCACCATTGTGTTAACAGCCTGATACAGTAGCAAATACTGTAGACCCTCATCAGACGGACTTCTCAGGAGCTGTCTTATCTGCCGTCTGCTCTATTTGTCCAAATTATTAACACAATTAGGTTTCATAGATAAATCTGCTTGGATCTCTTTATGTGTCAGAAATGCATATGAAGAATATTATTAACATTTTCTTGTGGAATGGGCTAGGGAAGAGTATATATTCTCCACCACAATTTCCAATTTTACTCTTAGTCTCTAGGTTTGACATAGGACCCTAAATATTCAGACTATAAATTTCCTCTTTTCTATGGTTGGTAAAGCTGAGTAAGTTAACCCTTTCCTCCATAAATACACCTTTCTACGCCTCTGTAAAAGTAACTTATGAAACCATTGTGATAAATAGAGCATTTGCTCCTATAGGAGCAAATGCTCTATTTATCACAGTTTCAAACTACAAAATTCTAAAAAAAAATCCTTTTCTCTAGTTAATGCTCCTTTTCGGTAGATTTATTCAAAATGGTTGCATCTAAAAATAGCCTATGAGGTAAAGGGTTAATTATACACATTTTGAATACTGTAGGTGAAACTGATGTAATAACAAATAGTGTAGACCCTGATCAAACTATGCTTGAAGGAGGAGTTTGATTTGGGTCTGCACTCTTTGTATAAAATGTTTGTTCGAATATTTAGGATAATAAGGGTAAGCGTTATTGGAAATAAATACCTTCGATTAAACACTTTAAAAATATTGTAAACACCGTATTATTACAAATAAAGTTTGTCTTGTTAAGACATTTTGAATTCTCTTAACACATATTTTGAGGTGTTCTGTCTTCCTTTAGTTTGTTTGTTCAACTGTTTGTCTAGTAGTGTCTAAACATAACAGAATATGTGATGATGTAAATACGAGTCTAGGTAAAAAAAATAAATTCTTGCATATGTGTTAAAGGGTTGAACTTTTCAGCTTTGAGAAATGTTTATTGCAGGTTGTCAATGCTATCCGTGAAGTGGGCATACAAATGCAGTCTGTCTGTGATATGTTACTGTACTGTAGTTTCTGTAATGAGAACTTCAGCACTACGTTACTCAAACAACTTATGGTAAGTGAATCAATCTCTTATTAACCATTAAACTGTTAGGACGAACTGACTGGCGTTAACAAACAGCTAGAATCCAGATGAGATGATGAGAAAATTTGTGTCTCGTCAGAATCTAAGCATTAACCCTTTCCCCTGAGGGTGTTAATGTATGAAGGTATTACTACATGAATATTCATGTACTTAATGGTGATAATTAAACATTAACAAGGTTTATAATTAAACATTAACAAGGAAATGTTTGGCCAGGACAGAAATTTCAGAATCAGATCTGTATCATTCCATCACTTCTACAGGAGCTGTCTGATTTGGGTCTACTCTGTTTGCAATGGTGCCCAAAGTTAGCTTTATTAGGAAAAGGGTCAATACTCAGTCAAAAGTTGCTAAAAATAAGCCTGAAGTAAGTGAAATTGTTAAGATCTGGGTTTGAGCAGACATCAGTTTTTACAGCAGAATGAAGGGTAACCCTTTCCCTGTTCAATATTCATGAAAGAAATAATGACATCATGAATATCTATTAGCTCAGTTATTATAGCATGTACACAGGTTATGTTATTTTAAGAAATTGTAGAATCTGGTCTATATAATTTTATATGCAAACAGAGCAGACCTAGATCTGATGGCTCCTCTTTGATCCAAGACCAATATTTGCAAATGTGGTTAATTCATTGTAGTCTGTTTCATCACACATAAAACTCAGGGAATGTTGTCATTAATTGGTGTCAGACTTGAACATTATCATATGATGCAAGATTTTTTTTACCCCAACATTCAAAAATGTCTGTTTGATTAAATGACCATAATGCTGTTTATGCTGTTATATATGTCATTTTTGCCATATCTCTGTACTTACTGTATGAGTTAAAGTAGCCCAGAATGTGAAAAAATTGGAGCTGTTGTGTATATTGATGGATAAGTCTCTATCATACTATTAAGTAAACAGTCTTTAGAATGCACAGGTATGGTTTATCAGTCATCATGAAATGATGCATGAACAAGTTCATAGCACAAACTGTGAATAGAGTACTGGCTTTATTAGCCCTTTGAATGCAGGAAAAACACTGACAGGCTATTTTACTTTGTATCTTCAGCATTCAAAAGATTCACATTAACATTCTCAAAAACCATACCTTTATACTGCCTTCTATACAGTGACATACCTTTATACAGCCTTCTATACATTGGCATACCTTTATACTGCCTTCTATACAGTGACATACCTTTATACTGCCTTCTATACAGTGACATACCTTTATATTGCCTTCTATACAGTGACATACCTTTATACTGCCTTCTATACAGTGACATACCTTTATACTGCCTTCTATACAGTGACATACCTTTATTTTTGCCTTCTATACATTGGCATACCTTTATACTGCCTTCTATACAGTGGCATACCTTTATACAGCCTTCTATACAGTGACATACCTTTATACTGCCTTCTATACAGTGACATACCTTTATATTGCCTTCTATACATTGGCATACCTTTATACAGCCTTCTATACAGTGACATACCTTTATACAGCCTTCTATACAGTGACATACCTTTATACTGCCTTCTATACAGTGACATACCTTTATACTGCCTTCTATACAGTGACATACCTTTATACTGCCTTCTATACAGTGACATACCTTTATACTGCCTTCTATACAGTGACATACCTTTATACAGCCTTCTATACATTGGCATACCTTTATACTGCCTTCTATACAGTGACATACCTTTATACTGCCTTCTATACAGTGACATACCTTTATATTGCCTTCTATACATTGGCATACCTTTATACTGCCTTCTATACAGTGGCATACCTTTATACAGCCTTCTATACAGTGACATACCTTTATACTGCCTTCTATACAACTACAACTACAACATTTTATTGCATTAAACATACAACGACGTTTATAGCAAATTCAATATTGCAAAGATAAAGGACACATAGTTTACAGAGAAACAAAAATACATAATTAAATACATATATAGAAAAACAAATAGCGTAACTTTCCTATCAAAAATTACTTATGACATCAGACTCTAATCAAGTTTGCGTTATATATGAATTTCGCCAAATTATTTAGTGTTGATTTTGAGGTATTTGATAATAATGAAACAAGTTTATTTATGTTGGGCCATGAACAGTAATATGGTTTAAAGTACCTTTTCCTCAGTTCCCTAAATTTCGGACAGATAAGTAAAAAGTGATATTCGTTTTCTATCATTTTTAAGCTGCAATTGTTGCATATGCGTTGATCACGAGTAATATTTGTGTAACGACCTGTTTCTATATTTAAATCATGTGAGGATATTCTAAATCGAGTTAAAGCTATTCTGTATTTGTTTTCTGAAATTTTATCAAGATAACTTTCAAGGCTAAAGTTATGTTTGAATAATGAATACGTTTCAAGTTTTTTAGAGTTATTTATTTTTGAGTACCATTGTTGATTATATATATCTTCTATTCTTTGTTTTATAGGTGGATAGGTTATTAACATTTGAAATATACAGTGACATACCTTTATATTGCCTTCTATACATTGGCATACCTTTATACAGCCTTCTATACAGTGGCATACCTTTATACAGCCTTCTATACAGTGACATACCTTTATACAGCCTTCTATACAGTGACATACCTTTATACTGCCTTCTATACAGTGACATACCTTTATACTGCCTTCTATACAGTGACATACCTTTATACAGCCTTCTATACAGTGACATACCTTTATACTGCCTTCTATACAGTGACATACCTTTATACAGTCTTCTATACAGTGACATACCTTTATATTGCCTTCTATACATTGGCATACCTTTATACAGCCTTCTATACAGTGACATACCTTTATACTGCCTTCTATACTGTGACATACCTTTATACTGCCTTCTATACAGTGACATACCTTTATACTGCCTTCTATACTGTGACATACCTTTATACTGCCTTCTATACAGTGATGACATACCTTTATACTGCCTTCTATACAGTGACAATCAGAGCTCTGTAAAATATATACTCTAGATTTCTCCACAAAACCCTGTCTGGTTGGTACTCATTAGAATTGCCTCCCTTAGGCAATCTGTAATAAGTTCAAACAGAATAGGTTTTTGCTGAGAATTACTATATCTGAATAGGTCATTACACGTGATTAAATGTTCATTTGTTAGCTAGTCTGTTTCGAAGAAATCACGAGCTACTGTTGTAACCCCGGCGTCAGTCGTCGTTGTCGTCGTCTGAAATCTTAACACTGACCATAACTTCTTCAATTTTTCATTTACAACCTTCATTTTTGGTATGCATATTCATCTTGACAATGACGACAGACGAGCGTTGCACCTGCTTGCGGTGCTCTTGTTTTACATGTATATTGTTTGTTTTTCAGATGCAGTACATGAATGCACCGTCTAATGAACTTAAACCAATATTTCATATGTTAACTGAACTTTTGGTAAGTTTATGTTTATTCTCTTCATGGCCACCTGTTTAAAACTTTACTCCATAGGCTATTTTTAGACCCAACCTCTTTGAATGAATCTACCCAAAAGGAGCATTTACTAGAGAAAAGTATAATTTTAGAATTTTGTAGTTTGAAACCGTTGTGATAAATAGAGCATTTGCTCCTATAGGAACAAATGCTCTATTTATCACAATGGTTTCAAGAAGTGATTCTCACAGAGGCGTAGAAAGGGGCATTTATGGAGGAAAGGGTTAACACTTTACTCCATGAATATTCTTGTAAGAAATTAGAAGCCCTCTGATCAGGGTCTGCATTGTTTGTCATTCAGAAATATCCAGCAAATTGTTACCCTTTCATATTAACTTTTTCCCTGTTTCATATCTTCAAAATTTCATCACCTCATGAATATTCATGAACAGACTCAGTAAAATGGAACATGTAATTGGGCCTTGTTTTCAATGTTGTGGAAACTGCATAATCAGATCTACATATGTCCTAAAGCAAACAGAGCAGGAGTCGTCTGATCTGGGTCTACTCTGTTTGCAAATGACTTCTGCCTTAACATTGTGCCCACTCTAAAATATTTCAAAGAATGTTTTCTCATACTTTCGTCCAAAAGAGATGACAAGAGTGTCAGATTGATTGGATCCTGATTAATTATTGCTAGATAAATTACTAGAGACACAACTAGTCAACTTCTAGGTGTTTCATC
This sequence comes from Azorinus chamasolen, assembly GCA_963576725.1. Lineage (NCBI taxonomy): Eukaryota > Metazoa > Mollusca > Bivalvia > Cardiida > Solecurtidae > Azorinus > Azorinus chamasolen. Next base: position 96,452,340 of record OY755243.1, read on the forward strand.
TGTAGCCAAACTATTTGTAGAGTTACTACAAATTTTCTCTGCAGCATGCAGCATTAACCCTTTTTTGTTCATTCTTGTGTTCTACTTATCTTCTATATAGTAAACCCCCTCTAAACCGGAATTCTAGTACATAAGAATTTAGATACGTGTATGCAGGTGGCTGCTTAATGCAGGGTGAAAGTCATGCAGAAATCTCTTAGAGGAGCTTTCTGCATGACTTTCACCCTGCATTAAGCAACCACCTGTCTCCAAGACCATCATTTATACTAAATTGAACATACGGTTTAGAGGTGTTCGATTGTATTTCAGGTCTAATGTATCATTGCGTTTGGTATTATATTATATTGTATGATCTTTAATTTCTCTGTAAACAGTCAATGGAGGATCCGTTACAGCTGAAGCGACTGCAATTAGTTATAGATGGATATGTGGATGACCATGGCTCCCAGTTTGAAAGTCTTCTCGGTGAGTTCAGCTCCACTTTGCACCTCTGTAATGTTACCCTGTTTGTCTGTTTGTCACCAACTTTAACATTGGTCATAACTTTTGAGCCAGTACAGATAGCGACTTGATATTTGGCAAGCAAATGTATCTCATAAAGCCACACATTTTGAGGGGTGACATGTCAAGGTCATCCTTCAAGGTCAGATGTCATAGATATAGGTCAAATTACCAATTTTATCCTGTCACATGCCTATTTTCCTGACGGATAACAAGGTGCCTGATAAACTTTTTGTTCTGATATATTCATCCGCCTTGCCAGATAACATTTCTCATTCAAAGCTAGGAACCAAATATTCTCTATTTAACATTGGCCATAACTTTTGAACCAGTAGAGATACAGAGACTTGATATTTGGCATGTATGTGACATGCACATTTTGAGGGGTGACATGCCAAGGTCAAGGTCATCCTTCAGGGTCAAAGATCAAATTGGGTGGGGCATTGTGTTTCACAAACACACCTTGCTTATAATGATGTTATGAACAAGGGAAGTTTTGATCATGGCAGAAACTAGAATCATTTGTAACAATTCTCAAAGTTCATTGTTTTTACATTTCTTTTGATCATACATGTACTGTCAGGATGTCAAAATGGATTTGACCCAGACAGATCATCTTGGATCCAAACTGTTTTCTTAATTTATCTCCGCAAGCATGCAAAGAGTTAGCCCTCCCTTTTGCATATTCATGTAAGAAATAATGACGTCATGAATATTTATTAGTTAATTTTTAGCTTGTCTGTTTCGAAGAAATCACGAGCTATTGTCGTAACTCCGGCGTCCGCGTCGTTGTCGTCATCCGAAATCTTAACATTGACCATAACTTCTTCAATTTTTCATTTGCGACCTTAATTTTTGGCATGCATGTTCATCTTGACAATGACGACAGATGAGCGTTGGCACCTGCTTGCGGTGCTCTTGTTTATATTGGCATATGTACACAAGTTTTTTGGTGTTTGTAGGAATTGTAGAGTCAGATCAGTTATAATTTCATGAATAAACAGAGCAGACCTTGATCAGACGGCTCTTATGGGAGCCATCTAATCTGGGTCTGTTCTGTTTGCAAAGGCATGGAAAAGCGTTTGTATGAGGGAAAGAGTTCAGTAATATTTGTTTACTATTTCCACACAGTGGATAAATTGGTAATAGTGTTTTATACACAGAATCTAAATTTTGTGTTTTACACATAGTTAAGACCCAGAGGAGATATTATGTTTTACACACTGTTATAACCAGATGAAATTTTGAGTCAGTGTCTTACTAGAACCCAACTGTTTCGTTTAACCTTTTACCTGACCAATTAGATACTTGAAAAACCACAGGTATTTGTGTATCTGCAGTAAAGAATAAAACTTGGATGTACATTGTATTTGTTTTATGAAAACTTGAAAAGTGTCATAAGTAAAGATAATTATGCAGTAAAGTCACTCTATAACTACTTAACCCTTTCCGCCATAGATACACCTTTCTACGCCTTTGCAAATAGAGTAGACCCAGATAAGATGGCTTCTATAGGAGCTGTCTGATCAGGGTCTGCTATTTTTCCTTATGATATAATATAAATCTAGTTTTGCAGTTTCTGATTTGGCAAAAATGTTATGTACTTGTATGCAATTCTAAAAATTAATCTAATGAATATTTGTGATGTCATTATTTCTTTCATGTATATTCGTGGAGTAAAGGGTTAAAAGAAGTCTTAATTCTAGGTGTTTTAACACTTAGCATGCTGAATAATTTAGACTGGTACCTTCCTTTCTGAATATTAATTAAACAAAAAATCATATCAAACTTTTTCGCTGGAGAAAAGTATTTTTATGACAAACTGTGCAGACCCTGATCAGTGGGTTCCTTCAGGTGCCCTTTGATCTTGGTCTAGATTGTTGCAAAACTCGTATCCTATTTCCACAGTGTAAGCATTAAGATTTGGGTTTGCTTAACCGTTTCCCTGTTCTATGTTAATTCCAAATTTCAGTACCTACTGAATATTCATGGACAGAATAGTTACAAAAAAATAGGAAAGGTGGAACATTGTAGCCATTTTAGAAAGTAAAGAAACAGATCCATAAAATTCCATTAGCAAACAGAGTAGACCCTGATCAGACGGCTCCAAGTCTGATCTGGGTCTTCTCTGTTTGCAAATGCGTGTAAACACATTTATATGAGTGAAAGGGTTAATGCAGTACAAAGTGATGTGTCCTATGGGGCTTGGTTTAGTCCTGCATTAAGCCGTCACTTGCTTTCAAGAAAAAAAATCATTAAAGATTATGCTGCGCAAATTTCCGCAAATTGCGATTCAGGACAATCATTGATTCTCCTAGGACAGATTGCGATCATGATTTCCAGTGTCAGCATTTGTTTATGATAGATAGATAGATAGATAAATAATATTTATTGACTTAAACTGTATACAGTTCATCATCATGTCAATAACTACAATACAAACAGTAAATAGTATTGGTACACGTGACAGACAAGTGTAACATAAACAGTGCAATACATATTACAATCGCGTTTATACAGTTATAATATGTGATAACAACCTAATTAATATTCAAAGCCTTGCTCCGAAATAGAATCAGGGGTCATTCAGAACTTGGCCGAAGATTTCTGCTGATTTCTGTACAAAATCTCCATTTCTAAAAAGGAGGCTCCTTTTAAAGAATTAAGCAATATTCGGATAAAGATAATATTTAGCTGAACAAATATATCCTGCCAGAAAATGGGTTGTGAGCATTATTTTCATTGTATGTATATGTGTACAGCTTCTGGTGTTGATTGATTAGTACGAAAAATGGGCATAATACATCTTTAAATGGTTACTATAGAAAGATTTTACTGTATATTTATTATTTCCATATATTCTGTTTTTAGCTGTAATTCGACTTAACAACAACCAGGACAGTCGGCGTTCATATGGCTGTATCAAGTTCCTTGTGAACCTTGCCAGCAAATGCCCGCTGGTGAAGGATTACCTACAGCAGACCAAGTCCAAATGGCAGTGGGCGGTCAACTGGCTCAAGAAAAAGGTAAATACAATTGAAACGCCCAGAGCATATTAACCCTTTCTTCCATGAATATCTATGTAAGAAATAATGATGTCATGAATATTAATTAGATTAATATGTTATAATAGTACATGGACACAGGAAGTTATAGCCATGGCAGAAACTATAGAATCATATCTATATTATATCATAAGCAAACAGAGCAGACCCTGATCAGATGGTTCCTATAGGAGCCATCTAATCTTGGTCTACTCTGTTTGCAAAGGCATAGAAAGGTGCAGTTATGGAGGAAAGGATTAACCCATATCCCTTTACTCCATGAATATTCATGTAAGAAATATTGACAACATAGATTAGTTTTTATTGTGGCTCATGAACATAGGAATATTTGGCCATGGCAGAAACTGTTGAATCATGTCAATATTATGTTAGAAGCAAACAGAGCAGACTCCTATAAGAGCCATCTGAACTCAGTCTGCTCTGTTTGCAAAAACGTAGAAAGGCGTATTTATGTGGTAAAAGGGTTAAAGATTTTATTTTACCCACTGTAGTGTCAAATAGGGCAGCCTTCAAACTGCAAATTAAGGGAGATGGGGCAGTTTGTGTGTAGCACTTTCTAATTTATTGTTTGCACTGGTATTTATTAGCCTTAATACAGGTTGAAATTCATGCAGGAAGCTTTTCTAAGAGCTTTCTGCATGAATTCCATTCCACTCTGGATTAAGCAGCCACCTGCCTAAATGGGTCTAAATTCTTCTATACTAAAATTTCTAATTATCAAGATTTCACTGTAGTTTTTAGCTCACCTGGCACAAAGTGCCAAGGTGAGCTATTGGGATGATCCTATGTCCGGCGTCCGTCGTCGTGCGTATGTGCGTAGTGCGTCGTGCGTACGTGCGAGCGTCAACAATTTACTTAAACATCTTCTTCTCTGGAACTACAAAGCCATGAGCTTTGATATTTGGTATGTAGTATGATGTAATGGTCCTCTACAAAGATTGTTCAAATTATGACCCCCGGGCCAAAAATGGCCCCGCCCCAGGGCTTATCAGTTTTTCATAGGAAAATCTTTAAAAATCTTCTTCTCTAAAACTGTAAGGCATAGACCTTTGATATTTGGTATGTAGCATCATATAATGGTCCACTACTAAGATTGTTCAAATTATGACCCCTGGGTCAAAAATGGCCCCGTCCCGGGGCTTATCAGTTTTTCATAGGAAAATCTTTAAAAATCTTCTTCTCTGAAACTGTCAGGCATAGACCTTTGGTATTTGGTATGTAGCATCATCTAATGATCCTCTACTAAGATTGTTCAAATTATGACCCCTGGGCCAAAAGTGGCCCCGCCCCAGGGCTTATCAGTTTTTCATAGGAAAATCTTTAAAGATCTTCTCTGAAACTGTAAGGCATAGACCTTTGATATTTGGTATGTAGCATCATCTAATGGTCCTCTACTAAGATTTTTCAAATTATGACCCCTGGGCCAAAAATGGCCCCGCCCCGGGGCTTATCAGTTTTTCATAGGAAAATCTTTAAAAATCTTCTTCTCTGACAATGTAAGGTATATACCTTTGATATTTGGTATGTAGCATCATCTAATGGTCCTTTACTAAGATTGTTCAATTATGACCCCCAGGACAAGAATGGCCCCGCCCCAGGGCTTATCAGTTTTTCATAGGAAAATCTTGAAGAAATCATCTTCTCTGAAACTGTAAGGCATAGACCTTTGATATTTGGTATGTAGCATCATCTAATGGTCCTCTACTAAGATTGTTCAAATTATGACCCCTGGGTCAAAATGGCCGGCCCCGGGGCTTATCAGTTTTTCATAGGAAAATCTTTAAATATATTCTTCTCTAAAATTATATGGTATAGACCTTTGGTATTTGGTATGTAGCATTATTTAATCGTCCTCTACTAAGATTAATCAAAATATGACTCCCGGACAAAAATGGCCCCGCCCAAGGGCTTATCAGTTTTTCATAGGAAAATCTTTAAAAATCTTCTCCTCCAGAACTGTAAGGTCTAGGCCCTTGATATTTGGTATGTAGCATCATCTAATGGTTTTCTACCAGGATTTTTCAAATTATGACCCCTGGGTCAAAAATGGCCCCGCCCTGGGGCTTATCAGTTTTTCATATGAAAAGCTTTAAGAATCTTCTTCTCCAAAACTGTAAGGCAGAGACCTTTAATATTTGGTATGTAGCACTATCTAATAGTTTTCTACCAAGATTGTTCAAATTATGTCTCCTGGGTTGAAAACTTCCCCGCCCAGGGGCATATCAGTTTTTTATAGGAAAGTTTTTAAAAATCTTCTCTTAAAAATCTTTAAAAGTCTTCTCTGAACTTGTAAGGCATAGACCTTAGATATTTGGTATGTTGCATTATCTAATAGTCCTCTACCAAGATTTTCAAATTATGAACCCTGGATCAAAATTGACCCTGCTCTGGGGCTTAACAGTTTTTCATAGAAAAATCTTTAAGGTCTATACTCTTTATATTTAGTATGTAGCATCATCTGATGGTTTTCTACCAAGATTTTTCAAATTATGCAATCTGTCATTGAAATCATTAATCTGTTATGAGCAGGTGAGCGATTAAGGGCCATCATGGCCCTCTTGTTTCATGCACTTTATTTGTTATGTCTCAGATGACGGAGCAGCACACTATCTGGAGCTCAACCTCTTCAACCACCGTGTCCAATGAGGACTCCACTAGGAAGTCTTTCCAGAGGACAGTCAGTGCTCAGGTGAGAACATCATGCTTTCCTGTGACCATTGCAAACAAATTTGATTTGATAACAGCATTTATTTAACCGTTTTAACACATTACCCCCTAGTGACACATTTTTGCACCTCTATAAATTTCACATTTTGAAACCATTGTGATAAATAGAGCGTTTGCTCCGTTGGAGCAAATGCCCTATTTATTACAATGGTTTCAAAACTGCACAATTCTAAAATTCTCCTTGTCTGTAGTTAATGCTCTTTTTGGTAGATTTATTCAGAGGTTTGATATAAAAATAGCCTAGGAGAGAATGGGATGGTACATAATTGCTTAAGCATAGAGCCCAATCAGTGTGAAGCGTATAATTTGCAAGATTGACAAAGAGTGCAGACATTGATCAGAGGGGTTCTCTAGGAGCGTTCTGATCTGTGTTTACATTATTTGCAATTGTCCGATAACCCTTTCCCTCATAAAAATACCTTTTCACGCTTTTGCAAACAGATTAGACCCAGATCAGACAGCTCCTCTAGGGTCTGCTCTGTTTGCTAATGAAATTTGACAGATCTGTTTCTTTAGTTTCTAAACTGGCTACAATGTTTCATCTACAATGTTGTATTATAACTAAATATGCCCGTATTCAGTAGGTATTGAAATTTGGCATAAACATAGAACAGGGAAAGGGTTAACTCATTTACTGCATTCAAATGTTCAAGTTCTACAAAGTGAATTGAGTATTTAACAGTTGGGCAATGGAAAATGCAATTTTTAGATATGTGTATTTTGACATGCAGAAGTGCATCAATAATTCCTTTGGGTAGAAGAGACTGAACTGCACTTCACATGTTTATTGTTGTACTTTGGTCCTCTGAGATTAAAAGAAAAAAATTAGGTTTGTGGGGTTATCCAGGAATCACCTTGGTGATTGGTCAGTTGGGCAGTCAGTCGGTCTGTCAATCCACATTTAAACATGGGTAGTTGGTGCCGTAAACTCCTCCTTCAGTTTGGAAGTTTTTCAATTTATATTTGGCATACATAATGACCATGAATAGTGGATATGCAAGACACAATTTTCATATGTTTAGGACTGAACATTGCAGAATTATCTCCCCTTGAACTTTGTTTAATTTTTTGTCATTTAAGTAGTGGTAAAAACTATAGAATCAGATCTATTATATATCATTTGCAGACAGCAGACCATGATCAGACAGCCCCTACAGGAGCCATCTGATCTGGGTCTACTCTGTTTGGAAAGGTGTTTACATGAGGGAAAGGGTTAAAGGGATGTAAGCAAATAGTGTAGACTGTTTGGTCAGCACCCAGTTTCCTAAGCTGCCAGCAGTAAGATTTCTTAATGAAATACCCATACAAATGATTATCAGATTTTCCATTACATATAGCATATTGCAAACAGAGTAGACCCAGATCAGGAGGCTCCTATAGGATTATGGTCTGCTCTGATTGCTTTTGATATAATATAGGTATGATTCTACAGTTTCTGGCGTGACTAAAATTCTATGTGTCCATGCGTTATTATAAGAAAACTTTATCTAATTAATATTCATGGCATCATTATTTCTTACATGAATATTCATGGAGGAAAGGATTAACTCTGCTGCCAATGCCACGTCTGTTATTACCTATGCAAACAGTTTGAATCCAGATGAGACACCAAGTCATCGGAATGTAAACTGTTTATTACTATGATAAAGAAAATTAAACAAACAAAAATTGTTGCAGACAAAATTTACAGACAACAATATTTGGCAGCGAAAGAATTAAAGCTGCACTCATTCTATGACATATGTTGAATTTGAAGGCCTTCATGTCCTATGGACACATTTCTAGTTTCATATTGAATGGTCTCTACTGTTGACCCTTTACTCCATAAATACGCCTTTACTCCTATAGGAGCAATCTGATCAGGGTCTGCTCTGTTTGCTTGTGAAATAGTATAGATATAATTCTACAGTTTCTGCAATGGCCAACATTTCCTGTGTTAATTAATGTGCTATTATAACAGTTAATCAAATTAATATTCATGATGTCATTATGTATTACATTAATTTTCACAGAATAAAGGGTAAAAAAATGATAGAACATTTGTGTCTTTGAAAACACATCATACTATGTCTAATTTGAGCCCTCTGTATATTCCACAGGATACTCTCGCAGAAGCTACAGCTCTTCTCACCGAGTTGGAGAACTACACAGACATGGACACCAATGGTAACAGTGTGGCTGAAACTGAAAGCAAGACAGAGGAAACCGACACATCTCAGGAGACTGATACACAAATGGGCAGCATGGAGGAGGAGAAAACACTGAAAACTGAGGGAGATAACTCTTGAGCTTCTCAGGGACCAACTAGCACAGCAAGAGTTATCTGATGAAAAATACAGCAAGAGTTATCGGGATTGAACTATGGTTTAAAATGCGGATTCAGTAGCTGAAATAAGTAATATGAATGTGGTTTTAAAAAGCACAATGTAAATTCAGTAATGGAAAAGATAGGAATGATTAACTAACTTTCTGAATCAAAACAGCATGTGTGATATGCTGTTTGTTCAGTGGCATAGTATTATTGAAGAGAAAATGACCCATTTACCCCTGTTGTCCCACTGATGGGTATAGACAAACAGTGTAAACCGTGATCAGAGCTGTCTAATTAGGGTCTACACTGTTTGCTAAACTGATTGATGTCAGTGGTTTATACCAACATATATTTTGTTTGTTGCACCCCTTTCAGCATGGGAAATTTATGGGTCCCAAAAACAGTTTGGAGGAGTTTATTATAAATAAATGGGTGAATAAAACTACTATATGTATGTAATGTTTGGGCCTGAATATTGGTCTCACACAGGTTAACCCTTTACCTGATAGTATTCATGTCAGAAAGAATCACTGTGTGAACATTATTTCGTAGAATTATTAAAATGGCATAATGAACAAGGAAATATTTCACTCCAGCCAAAACCGTACATCTATATTGCATTACAAGCAAACAGAGCAGACCATAATTAGACGACTCCTACAGCAGCTATCTGATCTGGGCCTTCTCTGATTGGGAAGGCATCAAATGGCATGTCTGTCAAGTAAAGGGTAAAACTGCTACAAATAAGCACATTATAAAAGTTATGTCTATGTTATTATGTTGCATATGTATTCATCAGGTTGGTCCGTCTATAAATGATTGCGTATTGTTGACAATACTGCAACATTTTCCTCATACTATTAGAGCCTGTTTTTATATTGACACTAATTGCCCCAAGTATTTGGACAGACCCAGGTAAATAGTGCAGACCCAGATTGTACTACTCCTGCAGGAGCAGTTTGAATCAGTGTCTACACTCTTTATTACTTTGTCAGTCTACTTTAAATAATGACATCATGATTATTAATGATATTACTTTTTTATAACAATTCTGAACACAAGAATTTTTTTAACAATTATGAACACAAGAATTTTTGTCCATGACTAAAACCATAAAATCATATCTATATTATACCAGAAACAAACAGAGCAGACACTGATCAGATGGCTCCTACAGGAGCCATCTGATTTGGGTCTGCTCTGTTTGCAAAGGCATAGAAAGGCGTATTTATAAAGTAAAGAGTTAAAGTTGTCAGAATGGTGCCAAATTGACTTGTTGAACTTTACACACTCATGGTGAGGACATTTTGGGTGTCTGAATAATTCTAGCAGTTGGGGTAATGTCCTATTTTAATTTAAAGTATCTGTTATTAATGAATAAAACACATTCATCAGAGGTCCAGATAAGATGGGTAAAATCAAATAGTTTCAAGAATAACCAAACCCTACATTGTGGCCACTCTTTAGAATTGTCTCAAAGAGTGGTAACAAAATAGGGTTTGGTGGAGAAGGGACGACGTTAGTATTTGAGTATGCACATATATCTTTTGCTCTGTTCATGATATTAACATAGTATTCTTAGTATACCTGAACCTTGAATCATGTGTGAATATTAATCGTTTTTAACCCATTCCGTAATGAAAATGTTAGTATGTGTTGATCAACTCATGTTTATTCATTAACTTGATTTTTATAAGGTAAACAATTAAAAAGGGAACTGTTGGCTTAGACAAAAACTGTAGGGTTAGATTTGTATAACATGTACCTGCTTAATGCTGAACAAAACTAATGCAGAATGCACTTAGAAGAGCTTCGGCATATTAACTTTCATCTTGCATTAAGTTAAAAATCCAGAATTAAGACTTCTTTTGAGAGGAGGTGATTGTAGCGAGGCTTTGCTGTGTTTGATTTACTCAGTTTGACATGATGAACAATGAGCAGATACTTCATTGTGAGAGTTCTTATGCACTGCTAAAAAAGGTATATTTACCCAGACAGTTTCGTGAACTGGACTGTTCACTTGTTCACTGGCGACTGAGCTGTAGTCGATGGGGTGTTACTTTCCTTTGTTACTACCGGAAGTGGCAGTGAACAAAGGATTGTAAACCTTGCTGAGTTGGAACGCCCCCTGGTCCCTGTTCATCACGCTGGGGTTTGCTCTGATCTGGATTGCCTCCCTTATCTGGCGGGTGCGTTGATCACTTTCTTTGTCTAATATAAGTGTGGAGTCCCAGTTGATCACGTGATTCTCCTGTGCCACATGATCTGTTATTGCACTCTTGTGGAATTCAGTCTGTGACTGTTTCCTTTCTGAACGAGTATACGCCCTTCCCGTGTTAACTTCTACATCCTTTCTATGTTCCCCGAGTCTCGTTTTCAATTTTCTGCCAGTCTACCCAACATAACTTTTATTGCAATTTCCACATTCAATTTGGTAGACAACATTGCATGTTTCTAGTTTGTATATTTTGTCCTTTGGGTGCACAAGTATATTTCGGAGCGTCTGGTGGGGCTTTTGGGACACCGCTATCTTGTCGCGTTGAAAAACACGTTGGAGGGGTTCGGACACTCAATTTATATATGGGAGGACAACTCAGTCTGCTCAGTCGCCAGTGAACAAGTGAACAGTCCAGTTCACGAAACTGTCTGGGTAAATATACCTCTTTTAGCAGTGCATAAGAACTCTCTCAATGGATTATAATACCTGCTAAATGAACCTGTTTACAATGAGCAGATACTTGTTTATGATGTGGGCTCATCATCCAAAAGATACTAGGGTATTTTTGGTGCAGCTCATATTAATAAAAGTGTACTAACATTTTAATTCTCCAGTATATACAGATGATGTTATTATGTTACCCTAATTATTATAAATATTCAGACATCCAGTCTCCCCTCTCCACTGGGTTTGTAAAGCTGATTACATCAGTTGGTATCATTTTGATGACCTTAAATTAGACTGACATAGTAACATAGTTTAGATCCTAAAAAATGGCTCCCTCAGCTGACATTGGATATGGGTCTGCACTATTTACGTAAGTTTGTCTGGTCGGAATATTTAGGGTCTTTTGAAGAAAGTACTTCTCTTGTCGTGACATATAGGGTGTCTGGCGTATTGATCACAGTGTTTACACATTACCTCATATTTTTAGACCCAAAGGCTTTGAATAAATTCGCTGGAAAGGAGCATATACTAAAAAAGGGGAAAATGTTCGAATTGTGTAGTTTTGAATTCATTGTGATGAATATAGCATTTGCTCCTATGAATCAAATGCTCTACTTATCACAGTGGTTTCAAAAGATGACTTTTACAGAGGCGTCAAAAGGCGTCAGTATGAAGGAATGGGATAAGGGTATGTAAACTTGGAGTAATACCGGTGTAATGTTGCAGTGTAAATGCTGGAATAGCTGGTTTGTGATGTTAACTCTTTATCTGATGTGTATTCATTCTAAAACGAGAATTACGTCATGAAACGTATAAAGGTGACCTTGATCAGATAGCTCCTGCAGGATCCATCTGATCTGGGTCTACTTTGTTTGCAAAGGCATCAAAAGGTGTCTAAGTTAAGTAAAGTGATAACTTCAAGTGATGCAAGCTAAATTTATGATTATGTGCCCCAAAAATAAAAAATAAGACTTGGTGATGAACCGTTTACTCAATAAATATGCCTTACTATGCCTTTGCAAACAGTCACTGATTTTTTATAATGGTGTATGTTCATAGGATTTGTTTTGAAACTGTAGAGTCAGATCTATTATAATTTCAGGGTTAAAGAGGCAAGAAAGAAAGTCATCAAAGATAACCCTAATCTTCTCATCTCTAATATAGTATCAGTCCATTTTTAAAAGATCACTTGTTTTTATTGTAGAAATTTACCCCTCCAAGATTCCATTGGAAAAACCTGCAAATTGCTGACAGTGTGACCTAAGACACATGGCTCATGATGGATCTCAAGTAGATCAATGTATCATTTCAAATCCTCTAGCAAAGTTAAACCATGTACATTATGTAATTGAATTTACTTTTAACCCTCTCCTTCTTATGAACACCTTGTCATGGCATTGCAGATAGAAAAGGCCCAGACACTCCTGTACGAGTCGTCTGTTTGTTTATGACAAGATATAGATGAGTTTCTAAAGGGTTTTTTTCAAAGCAAAAAAAATCCCTTAAAAAATTAGATTATAAACATTAAGTTAATAAATATGCATGATTATTTCTTACATGAATATTGAACAGGTAAAGGGTTAAACAATGATGGACCATCCCACTACCATTACAGGTAAAGGGTTAACAATGATGGACCATCCCGCTGCCCTTCAGCATTGAAAATGTTAAACGGATGTCATATAGTAAATATATGTCAATACATGTATCTATCATGTATCTATCTTATCTCCATGTTGGTTCACATCTTTTACAGTCAATACATTTTGTCATATTAACCCATTCCCTCATAGTAACGCCCCAAGATCAAGAGAAAATTGAGACATGTACATACATAAACAGTATAGACCCAGGTCAGCTGCTCATTGTAAAACTGGATCATGGTTCACACTGTTTGTCTTAGCTCATTACTCCATAGATAAACTTTTTTAACACCTCTGTAGAGTAGACTCTGAAGAGCTGTCTGATCAGGGTCTCCTCTGTTCACATATAGAATAATCATATCTTATTCTACAGTTCTGCCAAAATCCCATGCTTCGCCATGCCTTTAATCTACATTTATATTTAAATCTGTGTTTGTAGAGAAGTTAAGTTGTGCAAATTATAATGAATAAAATTGTATATATTTGGTTTATTTTAGTTTTATATTTTGGTTTCACGAAAATATAACATTCGTTATGTTGACTATGGTTATTTTAATTAACCCTATACTCCATAAACACGCCTTTCTACACCTTTGCAAACAGAGTAGACCCAGATCAGACAGCTCCTGTATATAGATCTGATTCTACACTGTTTGCCTTGGTTAAATATGCATGATGTCATTATTACTTACCTGAATATTCATGGAGTAAAGGGTTAAGCTGTTTGGACTGTAAGTCAGACTGACCCACAATACAATACATATATTAAGCCTTTCCCTCATATAAACGTGTTTTCACGCATTTGCAAACAGGGTAGACCCAGATCAGACGGCTCCTAGAGGAGCCTTCTGATCAGGGTCTACTCTGTTTGCTAACAGACCTTGATAGATATGTTTCTTTGCTTTCTAAAATGTCTACAACGTTCAATATTCCATATTTCTTTGTAACTAGTTTGTTAATGAATATTCAGTAGGCATTGAAATTTGACCTAAATACAGAACAGGGAAAGGGTTAGATAACATGTGATATGTATTAACCTTTATCCCACTGACTGTGACCTAACTCACATTTGCAAACAGCTGTGATCCAGATGAGGTGCCAAGTAACTCGGCATCTCATCAGGATCCAAGCTGTTTGACACCCGGTAGAGTCATATTTACGATTGATCCAAATTTGAGGAGACATTTGTTTTTCTCAGCTGGGTTTAGGGGTTAAGGGTAGGGGTTAAAATGTTTTTTTAAGCTGCCAATACTGATCAGGTGTAAAATAGAGTTATAAAATTAAAAAAATCATGTTGCAGGCTTGAAATGTGATTTATTATTTGCCTTAACCCTTTACTCCATGAATATTCATGTAAGAAATAATGAGATGAATACTAACTAGATTAATTGCTATAAACGTATGTGGACACGGGACTTTTTGGCCATGGCAGAAACTGGTAGAACCATATCTCTATTATATCATAAGCAAACAGAGCAGACCCTGATCAGACAGCTCCAGCAGCAGCCATCTGATCTGAGTCTACTTTGTTTGCAAAATCGTAGAAAGGCTTATTTATGGAGTAAAGGATGTAGTATACTACGATTGAATTTGTGAAATCTATATTATAGCATATAAGCATACAGCAGGCGTAGAAAGACATATTTATGGAGTAAAGGGTTAAGAATCTGAATTGATAGCACATGATCAAGTGTTTCACAGATGACCATTACTCCATGTGAACATGAAAAGAAAATATTACAGCTAGCATCTTAGGGGAAGGGGTTGAGGTTGTACTCGGTACTCGGGCATTTGCACACACTTTGATTAGGATCTATACTGTATGGCCATAAGCGTAAACTAACAGTATTTTGTATACAATGTACTACCTGTGCAGACAGTGCAGATCCTGATCAAGTTGTTTGATATTTTCAGAAACACAAGCGTGAAACAGTTTAGATCCTGATTTGATACCCAGTAAATTGGCACCTGATTTGGATCCAAACTGTTTACAGTGTTTATCACATCGACCCAGAAAGTGCAGCTACTGTTGATGTTCCACCAAGCCTTAGTTACACTCATGTTTAGTTACCTCGGTTACCATAAAACTGTAGACTTGTGATATACTGATCCATCCCATATTTCTCACTCACCCACTAACTTGTTCATACTGATTAAAATCACCTTGGAATCCAATGAGTACCTACTAAATAGGAGTTTGCAGAGAAATATAGAAAATACTTTAAACCTTTACTCCATGAAGATGCATGCAAGAAATAATGACATCATGAATATAATTGAGTTGAATTCTTACATTTACATTATAAACATCGGCATTTCTTGTTGTGGCAGAAGCTTAAGAATCATATCTATATTAAATCAGAAGCAAACAGAGCAGACCCTGATCAGACGACTCCTACAGCAGTCATCTGATCTGGGTCTACTCTGTTTGCAAAGTTTATAGAAAGGCTTATTTATGGAGTAAAGGGTTAACTTGATTTCCCTAAATACTGCTATTATCTAAATGATTCTAAGTACCTACAAGACAGAGTTTAGAGGAGAAATGTACTATTAAGTTCACTTTGATTTTCTAAATACTTCCCCGATCTGTATCCATAGGTACCAGAGTGTCTGGTTGTAGAACTCAGTTTTCCCTTTTCTCCATTAATATTTATGTAAGAAATAATGACATAATTAGATTAATTGTAATAAAATCTTGTGGACACATATTTTTGGTCATGGCAGAAATGGTAGAATCTTCAATCATATCTATAACCCTTTACTCCATTGAATATTCATGAAGAAATTATCACATAATGAATATTACTTGGATTAACAGAGCTCCAGAGAAGATGTGTAAATTAATACATTTTCAAGAATAACTTCTTTATTTCTCCACCAAACCTTATGTTGTGACCACTCTTTAGAATTGTCTCTTGGAGACGATTCTAAAGAGCGATCACAACATTAAGGTTTGGTGGAGAAATGACGAGTTTAGTTTTGGGGTACGCACCTTTATCTGTTGCTCTGGATTCATTTTCAAAATGGCATATTTTTTTAATATTTTTTATCACATGCAATTTTTGTTCAGTACAAAAATTGTAGAATCAGATCTACATTATTCCATTTATAAGCAAACAGAGCAGACCCTGATCAGAAGGCTCCTATAGAAGCCATCTGATCTGGGGGGTATTCTCTGTTCGCAAATGCGTAGTAAGGATTATTTATGGAGAAAAGGGAGCATATCCTGATATGATCTGGGTCTACTGTGATTGCAAAGGTGCCAAAAGTTGTATATATATGAGATAAAGCATTAAGACTTGAACCTTTTACACATAGTTAACACTTAACTTGATAGAGATACATATTTACACATTCACAGAAGAGTCCTAGATCAGAAAGCCTGTCTGATCAGACTCTATTCTGTTTGCTAATTGAATAATATAGATCTGATTCTACAGTTTCTGTCATGAGCAAAATTCATGTATTTCTATGCCATTATTAACCCTTTACTCTATAAATATGTCTTTCTACACCTTTACAAACAGTAAACCCAGATCAGATGACATTTGTAGGAGCCATGTGATGAGTGTGTATTCTGTTTTGGATATTACTCATGGTGTTATTATTTCTTACATAAACAATCCTGGAGTAAAGGGCTAAAAAACCTTAACCTTGGTTCCCTGTTCTATGTTTATTCCAAATTTCAATACCTGCTGACTATTCATGGACAAAATAATTATAATGAATATGGAAGGTTGGACATTTTAGAAAGCAAAGAAACAGATCTATCAAATCCTATGAGCAAACAGAGCTGACCCTGATCAGAGGGCTCCTCTAGGAGCCGTCTGATCTGGGTCTACTCTGTTTGAATTTGGGTGAAAACATGTTTATATGAGGGAAAGGGTTAAAAGACTTAAAAAATTGTGTGTATAAATATCAGATCTTGGACTCATGTTACTAAATCTTATACAACTGAAATGATAATAATTGCATAATTTCTAACTGGAAGTTGCAATCGTCATATGTTAGAATGTACCGTACCATAATTTCTGTTGTACGAAGTTAGCCTCAATTGCTGCACTGTAGAATGTGTCGTAATGTCAGCTATTTGAGCAGTCGGGATTGTCGTAATTAGGACAATGGTTATATGGTATTTAGTGAGACAGGCTTTTGAACTTTTGGATGAGAATTGTTTGTGTATGCATTTGTATTTTGTACTACGCCATGTGCATTGTATGTGTTACAGAATAAAAGTTTTTGTTTGTTTTGCCTATGAAGTTTGTTAGTTTGTCATTTTGAGATTTGCCTTCATTCTGTGGAAACTTTAGGGTGGTATGAGTTGTTGACATTATTGTAATATTTTCTCTCTTGTTAGAGGCAGCTGTAGTTATTCTTGTAGAACTATATGATAGACTTAATAATATGTGTATATAACTGTACTGTACATATCCTAACTATTTGGACAGACAAACCTACGTAAATTTATAAGGAGCAAGTTTAATTATAGTCACCACTATTTGCTACTCCAGTAGATAAGTTTTAAAGTTTTAAACCCTTTACTCCATAAATATGCCTTTCTGTGCCTTTGCAAACAGAGTAGACCCAGATCAGACCGCTCCTGCTGGAGCCGTCTGATCAGGATCTGCTCTGTTTGTTTATGATACAGTATAGATGTGTTTCTACAGTATCTGCCATGGCCAAACAATCCCGTGTCCATTTGCTATTATAACAGTTAATCTAATTATTATTTATGATGTCATTATTTCCTACATGAATATTCATGGAGTAAAGGGTTGAGACAACAAATGGTGGTGAGTTGACATATTCAACTGTAACCCTTTCCCTGATCTTTATTCATTCAACATCTCAATACCTACTGAATATTCATGGAAAAATAGTTACATGAAACTTTGTAGTCATTTTAGTAAGTAAAGAAACAGATATTTCAAATTCCATTTGCAAACAGAGCAGACCCTGAATTGACAGTTCCTATTGGAGTTGTCTGATCTTGGTCTACTCTGCAAATGTATGTAAACTTGTTAATATCAGGGTAAAGGTTAAACACTGGCTCGAGATGGGAGACTGAATGTCCTGATATTTAGTTTAAATACAGTATGCACTGGCTTTTCTGCCACTCCTGTTTAAATGAGGGCAAGTTGGTGCAGAAATGCTGCTTTGCCTGATATTCTTTGCTCAACAGAATGCATACATTTGATCTTTTTAACCCTTATCTTTATGAATATTCATGAAAGACTCCGCCCAGTATGAAGACTAATTAATTAACTAATTGTTATATAAAACAAGTGAATACATAGCTACTCCAAATAGTATAAATTAGATCTAAGATATTCTGTAAGTAAACAGAGCAGACCCTAATCAGATGGCTGCTACAGAAGCCTTTTGATCTGGTTCTACTCTGTCCCCAAAGGTGTATCTATGTAGTAAAGGGTTAACAGTTGGAATCTAGATAATTGACCATGTAAGATATAGATAGAGTTAACGTTTATACCTTTTTTCTCCCTAGAAAAAGGTTTTATTTAAAGAGTTAAGCAGACAACACTTTTGATTCGTCAGATGAGTATGAACAACACATCTAGTAGAGTAATATTGGTTGTATTGAAGTTTGGCTGACCTGAAGATACTGTCAATGTTTGAGTCACAGTTGTCAGGGAAACAAACACCTTAAATGTATGAAACTTTACCCAATTATTTGCTTCTCATTCCATATCTTGTCTATGCTAATTTGCAGGAAAGCTGCCTCAGTTTAAATGAGCTGTCGACTAAACATGTTTTAACCCTTTCCCTCATATAAATGCCTTTTCACACATTTGCAAACAGATCAGACCTAAATTAGAGCAGACTCCTATAGTAGCCATCTTATCAGCGTCAGCTCTGTGTGCTTCTGAAATAATATCTGACTTTTCAGTGACCACCATGGTGAAACAAATCCCGTTTCCATGTTCCATTTTATTGATTTTGTCTATGGACATTAATTAGATGGTAACACCTTGAAATAAATGTTATTAAAACAGGAAAACTGTTAAAGTCACAAAAGAGTATTCCAGTCAAAAATAAAGAGGGTACTGTGTAAACTTTGAGACTATTCTAAAGAGTGGTCACAGTATAGAGTTTGGTTGAGAAGTGATGCTTTTAGTATTTCGGTACACGTCTGTATCTGTAGCTCTCAATAATGACATCATACAGTAAAACCTCTCTATAAACACCACTAAATTACATAAGGTAGTTTGTGTTAAAAGCAGGTGGTTTCTTAAAGCAAGGTGAAAGTAAAACAGAACGCTCCAATAGGAGCGTTCTGTTTTACTTTCACCTTGCTTTAAGCTGCCACCTGCCCTAAATACCAACTAATTAACACAATTTAGTGGCTGTTATAGAAAGGTTTTACTGTAAATATTTATTAGCAGAATTTTTATAATTGCACATGGACACAGAAATGTTTAATATTGGAAATATTTTTATATGGTACATTAGAACATGTATGTGTTTTACTAAATCATTAACCCTTTCCCTGTTAAATATTCATGTAAGAAATAATGACTTCATAAATGTTTGGACACACGAATGTTTAGTATTTAAGCCGAAGAGTCAGATCTATTATAATTTTGAAATCAGACGGGGGCAGACCCTGATCAGGGTCTACTCTGTTTGCAAAGGTATGAAATAAAGAGTTAAATAGTAACAGGCCAATTTGAAACTCTAGTTAATTTACTTCCAGTACTGAAGAGGACTGTACTTGCATTGATTAATCCTTTCCTTCATATAAACACTTATTCATGTCTTTGCAAACAGAGTAGACCTAGATCAAACGGCTCCTATAGGAGCCAGTGTCTACTCTGTTTGCTTTAAAATTAATAATAGGTATGACTCTGCAGTTTTATTTCTACCAATGCCAAAATCCCTGTGTACATATGCCATTATGAAAAGTTTACATTATAAACATTCAGCTCATAAATATTCATGATGTCATTATTTCTGACATGCATATTCAACAGGGAAACTAAAAACACTTCCAACACCATCAATCAATTTTTGACGACCTTAGCAAACAGTTTGGATGCAGATGATACAACAATTGATTGGGGTCTCATCAGGATCAAAACAGTTTCACAATCTGACACTGATGTTTGATAAGGAATGGATTCTAGTGGAAGAATGGAAACATACTTAAACCTGTTCCTTCATAAATACACCTTTCTACGCCTCTGTAATAACCACCTCTTGAAACCATTGTGATAAAATCACAATTGTTTCAAACTACTAAATTCTAAAATTGTACTTTTCTCTTGTAAATGCTTATTTTAAATGCTTCTTTTGGGTAGATTCATTCAAAGAGGTTGGGTCTAAACATAGCCTATGGAGGAAAGGGTTGAGTATTGTTGCAGATTAAAAGGTTTGCAGATGAAAGTTTCTTAGTTTTGAAAGGGCTATAGTAAGTTTGCTATGTATCCAACCAGTCTGTGTATAATAATGTCCAGCTGTATATTTTGCTGGCTTGTTGAATTGTTGTCATAGTGATAGATTGAAATAGTTGCTGTGATGTCTAATAATTAGGCACCTGAGTACATTTTAATTTTTTTCCAGTAACAGCCCACTGGAAAATCTGTAAAATCTTGACCCTTTCCCTATTTAATATTCATGTAAGAAATAATGACATCATGAATATTTATTAGTGGATTTTTTTTTATGTCATATGTGCATAGGATGTTTTGGCTCAGGCAGAAACTGTTGAATCAGAATATTACGGCACAGTCAAACAGAGCAGACCCTGATCAGACAGCTCCTGTAGGGGCCATCTGATCTGGGTCTACTCTGTTTGCAAATGCATGAAAAGGCATTTATATGAAGGAAGGGCTACCCATTTGAATGTTGAATATTCAGTGTTGAATGGCCCCTCAGTGTTGAATGGCCCCTATGGATTTTGTCATGGCCATATGCCATTATGTAAATTCATGTGAATAATATTCATGATATCATTATGTCTTATATGAAAATTCATGAAAGTTTAACCCTTTCCCTATAAACGTGTTTTCACGCATTTGCAAACAGAGTAGACCCAGATCAGACGGCTCCTAGAGGAGCCCTCTGATCAGGGTCTGCTCTGTTTGCTAATAGAATTTGATAGATCTGTTTCTTTGCTTTCTAAAATGGCTACATTGTTCTACCTTCCATATTCTTTATAACTATTTTATTAATGAATATCCAGTAGGTTTTGAACTTTGGCCTAAATAAAGAACAGGGAAAGGGTTAACCCTTTCCCTCATGTAAACGCCTTTTCACACATTTGCAAACAGAGTAGACCCAGATCAGACGGCTCCTAGAGCAGCCGTCTGATCAGAGTCTGCTCTGTTTGCTAATAGAATTTGATAGACCTGTTTCTTTACTTTCTAAAATGGCTACAATGGTCCACCTTCAATATTTGATTATAACTATTTTTCCCATGAATATTCAGTAGGTATTGAAATTTGGACTAAATATAGAACAGGGAAAGGGTTAACAGATTGGCTAAGATTCTATGTTGCAGATTACACTGTGTGTACCTCTATAGAAACTTGTCATAGACCGTTTTTTTGTGCTGCCTTTTAAGCATGTAGATGGTTGAGCATTATCATTCTGTCAATAATCTTCTACTCCTGTTTTTCTAATGTGTCACTGATCATGTGACACATGTAGTGTCACTGATCATGTGACACATGTAGTGTCACTGATCATGTGACACATGTATTTCTCCTTGTCTTCCACTGTACTGGTACTGGGCTGTATCCATTATCCCTTTACTTCATGGATATTCATTACTACTGCAAGTATTATGAATTTGTTTTACCATTGAAAACATCAGAGTTTATATAAAATAGTTATGGTAAAAATTAGATGTTACAAGATGATGGTTTTGTGCAGTTTTCAATGAGTTAAGCAAATAATGATTGTGAATATTAATTGACCGAATTTTTATTAAAAATTGGCATTATGAACTTTTGATTTTTTGACATTGGAAGAAACTGGAGATCTATATTTATTTCAAATGCAAATGGAGTATACCCTGATAAGATAGCTCCTACAAAAAATATCTAATCTGAGTCAACACAGTTTGCAACTGCATAGAAAATGCATCTCTGTCAGGTAAGTTGTTGTAGGCAGTATGTGTGTATGTAGCAATTTTAATTTTCATAAAATACAGGGTTGAAATGAAGCTGTGCTAAGCTGATGTTTCAATATCCATGTGGGAGAGCTGAGCCAGTAGCTTTGTTTGCTTTACAAAGCAATACTTTTCATGCTGATATCATTGTAGTCTGAAGAATTACTTTTTGCATGAGGATAATGTTGCCTGGAGGATGAAACTGAAACACACAAAAAATGTAAAAACCGAGCTAAGAATTTGTTTATAAATTCAAAATCCTCATTGTTTGTAAGATCAAGTTTGACTGGTTTGGTTTAAACATATTCTATTTCACAGTACATGCACAATGTCACAAAAAGCATGGATACATCAAGACAGGATTAAAAGAAAAGACTAAGGTCTTATATACTTTCCCTCCTTAACACTTTACTCCATGAATAATCATGTAAGATATAATGACATCATTAACCCATTCCCTCACAGTGATGCCTTTTGATTCCTCTGCAAAAGTCACCTGTTGAAACCATTGTGGTAAATAGAGCATTTGCTCCTATAGGAGCAAATGCTCTATTTATCACAATGGTTTCAAACTACAGAATTCTAAAATTGTCCTTTTCTCTAGTTAATGCTTTTTTCGGTACATTTATTCAAAGTGGTTGGATCTAAAATATAGCCTATGAGGTAATGGGTTAATATCAATTAGATTTAGTTTTATATTGGCACGTGAACACAAGGCAGAACCTGTAAAGTCATATCTTTATTATGTGATAGGCAAACAGAGCAGACCCTGGTCACACCATGATAGACTAGAACAAGAGTTGTTCATGCACTTGCAAGCATTTGTAACACTTTCCTCCATAAATATGCCTTTCTAAGCCTCTGTAAAAATCACCTGTTGAAACCATTGTGATAAATAGAGCATTCGCTCCGATAGGAGCCAATGCTCTATTTATCTTAATGGTTTCAAACTACAAAATTCGAAAATGTTCCTTTTCTGTATTAAATGCTTCTTTTTGGTAGATTTGTTCAAAGAGGTTGTATCTAAAATAGCCTATGGAGGAATGGGTTATTCCTTTACTTGATGAATATTCATGCAAGAATTAATGACAAGAATATTAATGAGATGAATGTTTATAATGGCTAATGTATTATGAACACAGAAAATTTGGCCATGGAAAAAACTAGCGTCCAATCTATATTATTCCCTATTAAGCATGGCGGACTGATCAGGTGGCATCTGATCTGTGTCCACTTTGTATGCAAGTGTAGCAAAGTGTCTGTATCAGGTAATATGTTAATCCCATCAAAATGCCCTACAATGTACAATGATACCTATTGATATTACATATATTATATAATTCTTTTTAACCTTTTCCTTCATGTAAACGCTTTTTCGTGCATTTGCAAACAGAGTAGACCCAGATTAGACAGCTCCTAAAATGCCTACAGTATTCCACCTTCCATATTTCATATAACTATTTGTTCATGAATATTCAGTAGGTATTGAAATTTGGAATAAACATAGAACAGGGAGAGGGTTAAAAGGTATATTTATCCAGTATAGGGTTAAAAGGCAGGATGAACTATGCAGAAAGCTCCCGTAGAATCTTCGCCTGAATTAACTTTTAAAATTCGTAATTTTCAGAGTGGAATGGTTCATCAATGTCTAACGACACAGTCCACTCGTTATTAACCCATTCCCTCATATTTACAACTTTTGACGCTTCTGTAAAAGTCAATTTTTGAAACCATTGTGATAAATAGATCATTTGCTCCATTTGAGCAAATGCTCTATTTATCACATTGGTTTCAAAACTACACAATTTTAGATTTTCCGTTTTTTACAGTAAATGCTCCTTTTCAGTAGATTACTCAGAGGTTGGATCTAAAAATAGCCTATGAGGTAATGGCTTAAAGGATATAATTTTAGAGGATTTTGAATGACAAACAGTGAGAACCCAGTGAGAGTGCTTCTAGAAAAGCCCACTTATATGGGTCAATACTACAATAAAACCCTGCTAATGCGACCACCTAAAGGAGGTATAATTCTGGGTGCTAGATGCAGGTGGTAGCTTAATGCAGGACAAAAGGAGCTTTCTGCATTACTTCTGCCCTGCATTAAGCAACCACCTGCTTATAAAGACACCCATGTTTATTCATTAAGTGGTCACATTAGAAGGGTTCTACTGTATTTGCAAATTTCATTAAATTAATTTCCAGCCTTCAAGGGGTTAAAGATGCCTCTGATTAGTCCATAATCCTTTACTCCATGAATATTCATGTAAGAAATAAGGACATCATCAATATTAATTACTAATTAAGATAAATTGCTATAATATCACATGGACACAGGAATTTATGGCCATAGCAGAAACTGTAGAATCATAACTATATTATATAAGCAAACAGCAGACCCTGATCAGACGGCTCCTGTAGGAGGCATCTGAAAATGGCTATAATGGTCTACCTTCCACATTGAAATATAACCACTTTGTCCATGAATATTCTGGAGGTATTGAAATTTGAAATAAACATAGAACTGGGAAAGGGTTAAGTGGCTTCTATACAGAGGTTCCACTTTGTAGAGGTTTTGATAAGTTGTACACATTTCTTCTGTTTTGATTTAAGTATGCCTGTAGTTCTAAATAATCTCCCAGCTGCCTATAGAGCATCTGCCATTATTAATTCATTTCTTTTACCCTGTAAAAACTAAAGTTTCAAAAAGAAATGTGCCACGATTGTATAACAGTGGAGAGCAAGTATTTTGAAAAGGAAAACGTCATTGAACATATTTTTAATGACAAACTGCAGATCCTGAACAGAAGGCTCTTCTAGGAGCTGTCTGATCTGAGTCTACACTGTTTTTTTGTTGAGACATTTTCCGCTGTTGAAAGTTAATCCATTGCATTAGATATCAGCTTATATTTGTCATTCGAATCCGTGTTCAAATTGTCAAATTTCCTGAAATAGAATTTTCTCATTTTCTGCTCTAATCTGGTTTGGACATTTTATGTTATATTTTGTTTGTCTAGTACATTGTATATATTTGTTGAGTTCAAATTCAATTTGAAAACAATAATGAGACTTGATCAATCTTGACAAAATAGTAAAGGTACGAGAGAACGCAATTCATGTGGTGCGATTATTATCAACCAAGTTTTTAATCCTCAACTTCATTCAAACGCCTTTTCAGATCCTTGCGAAAACAGAGTAGACCCAGCTCGGACAACTGATCAAAGTCAGCTGTATAAAGATCTCATGCTACAGTTTCTGCCAGTACCAAAATTCCTCTTTTCATACGCCATTATAAAAATTCAGCTAATAAATATTCATGGTGTCATTATTTTTTTCCAAGAATATTTGTCAGGTATTGGGCTAAATGCGAAATTTTCAAGCTATGTCTCCTCTGATAAGAAGCCATTTGTGGGAGCTCTTTGATCAAGGTTTGCAGTATATACAATTCTATATTTAACAATGGAACCTTCCTCTTTCAGTATGAATATGATCCAAATTGTATATATTAACTGACATTTCTACTTTGAAATACCAGTATTGTTAAGTCTCATTTCCATATATTGAGATACTAGTCTTGAATAACATTGTTGCTATAGTAACACAAGATTTTTCCCAGCATGAATACAAAGACAGGATTCTATTTTAGCCCTACAATAACATAATTCATAATTATTGTTTAGTGTGAATTCACCAAGTTATTTTTAGTTTCATCAGTTACCATAATGACCTTAAATAATCGGCAAGCCAATCTCAGTCATATAATAATGCAGTCCAAGGTCAAATTACAGTTACTCCTTACCTTTCCTTAATAAACATTTATTCATGAATGAATATTCTTAATTTTATATTTTCTGTTGAAATTTTGGTTTTGACAAAAAAATTAGGATCAGATCTATATAATTTCAGAAGCAAACAGCAGGTATGGCCAAATAGCTCCTACAGGAGCTGTCCTGATCTACTAGGTCTACTTCTACTCTTTGTGCCAAAGTGTTTATATGAAGGAGATGGTTATGGATGCTGAGGCAATGTGTTCATGATTTACCCTGTTTGCTACTCTGGTAGTTTCTTTAACCCTTTCCTCCATAAATCTACGCCTCTGTAAATGTCACTTTATGAAACCATTGTGATAAATAGAGCATTTGCTCCTTAGGAGCAAATGCTCTATTTATCACAATGGTTTCAAAACTACACAATTCTACAAAAAATTCCTTTTCTCTAGTAAATACTCCTTTTGGGTAGTTTTATTCAAAGAGGTTGGGTCTAAAAATAGCCTATGGAGGAATGTGAAGCAATGTGAAGGAAAGATGAGTGTCCAGCTATTTAGGGTAAAGTTGACATGTTTGTTTTGTGATTCCCAGCAAGAAACACAATGAAATATACCCATATTTGTTTTGTATGGTTCCCAGCAAGAAACACAATGGAATATATGGATATTAGGCTCGTTTAACTCTTTCCCTGTTCTATGTTTATTCCAAAGTTCAATACCTATTGAATATTCATTGGCAAAACAGTGATAATGAAATATGGGAGGTGAAAAATTGTAGCATTTTAGAAAGTAAAGAAACTGATCTTTCAAATTTCATTAGCAAACAGAGCAGACCCTGGTCAGACGGCTCCTATATGAGACATCTGATCTGGGACTACTCTGCAAGTGCGTTAAAACTCGTTTATATGAAGGAAAGGGTTAATGCTTGTACACTGTATCTATTTTGAAGACGGGGAAATAGATGAAAAAAAATGCAAGTTATAATTGTGCACCTGCGTTAATGTGTTTCCAGTAGTTGCCATCGGCTAAGTGGTAATGAACTTTAAAAAATAAATGCTTCCAGTTGGGTTTAAATGACGCCATACTGTTTGACTATCAGAATATATTTTTGTAAAAACAACACATATGTATCTTTTTATATTTGAAAATGAAAAAAAGAGAAAAGTTTTAGCTGATAATAATCTGCATGGTATTTAAGTTTCACCCTTCACTTGCTGAATTTTAAAATACATTTCTCCTTCTTTACCCATGCACTATTGTATAATTATATATATTTTCACTGTGTACACGTATTTCGCTGTGCAATCACTGCTGTGGAGTGCACTGGTTGCACACTTGTAAATAGTGCAGACCCTGATGAGACAGCTCCTGCAGGAGCTGTCTCATCTGGGTCTTCACTATTTACAGGTAGGTATATTGACACGAATAGCAAGCAAAGAGTTAAACCTTCTCTGATGAAATGTTCTTTGGCTCAAAAGTCCACCCACTTAATTGTTAAGTAGTATCATGGGTTCATGTTTGTAAAAAGTGTGGGCCGAGTACAAATGTCTAATTCCAAGATCTTAACCCTTTACCTGATGAATATTCATGTCAGAAATAATGACATCATGAATATTTATGAACAGTTCGTTTTTTTAGCCATGGCGAAATTGTAGAGTATGATGTACATGTATATAATTTCATAAGTAAGTAGAAGACACTGGGTCTACTCTGTTTGAAGAGCCATATCTATCAGGTAAAGGATTGAGGCAGGCATAATGCAGGATGAAACTTATATAGGAAGTTTTCATAAGAGCTTTCGGTATTACTTTCATTATGCATTAACCCCTTTAGACACGCATGAACTGCCATTTGCAAACAGTGTAGACCCAGATCAGTGGGCTCCAAGAGGAACCCTCTGATTAGGGTCTGCACTGTTTGTTATTCAAAATGTTCTAGCAAGTTTAAACCTTTCATACCGGATTGACTCTGTAGTTCTACACTGACGGGCTGTTCCATTCTGATAGTTGAGGGTTGAACGAGTTAAGCAGCCATTTGTGTTTAACCCATTCCTTTATACTAACGCCTCTGTAAAAGTCAATTTTTGAAACCATTGTGAAAAATAGAGCATTTACGCCATAGGAGCAAATGCTCTATTTATCACAATGATTTCAAAAGTAAACAATTCTAAATATTGTCCTTTTCTGTAGTAAATGCTCCTTTTTGTAGTTTTATTCAAAGAGGTTGGGTCTAAAAATAGCCTACGGGGAAATGGATTAAAGGTTTTATCCCATTAGTGGTTGATATATAGAGATTCTAGTGTAGTTTTCATGGACTCATTTGTATTTGTTTGATATGACTATACCTTTGTAACCTGGATGTTATCTATGTGACCGGATGCAAGATGGCAGTTAATTGTTATGTGTTTGATATGATGATAACCAAGGCAGTGTTATAGTGATTGTTGATCAATAAATCATGTTTTGAAAAAGTGCAGATTTTTTTTGTATGAATAAAATGCCATTTGAAAACTGAGAATGTTTTGTTGTTCATTATCTCTTATACTTTCATAACCACATGATTATGTAATACTTTGTTTTTAGCTTGTCTGTTTCGAAGAAAAGTCGAGCTATAGTGATCACTGGGTCGTATGTGTAATTGTCGTTGGCATCGTTTTTGTCGTCGGCATGCAAAAACTTTAATGTAACTCATTACTGGAAAAGTATAAGAGGTATCAACCTGAAACTTCATAGGTTAGTAGATCTCATTGAAGGGAAGGCCCCTACATAAGAACCATATATCTGAGCCGAAGGCTCAGGAAGGGCTATTGTGACCGTGATCCTTCCGGCCACATTTTCAAAGGACATCTCGTCTGAAACCACTAACCCGATTTTAACCAAATTTTATCAGTGGCTAGGGAGAACGAATTATTGTTCACATTATGTCCCCCGGACCAAAAATGGCCCCGCCAAAGGGCTTATCAGTTTTTCCTAGGAAAATCTTTAAAAATCTTCTTCTCTGAAACTGTAAGGCCTATACCTTTGATACTTGGTATGTAGCATGATCTAATGGTCCCTCTACAAAGATTGTTCAAATTATGATGGTCGGACCAAAAATGGCCCTGCCTAAGGGCTTATCAGTTTTTCATAGGAAAATCTTTAAAAATCTTCTTCTCTGGAACTGTAAGGCCTAGACCTTTGATATTTGGTATGTAGCATGGTCTTATAGTCCTCTACAAAGATTATTCAAAATATGACCTCGGGCCAAAAATGGCCCTGCCCAAGGGCTTATCAGTTTTTCATAGGAAAATCTTTAAAAATCTTCTCTGTAAGGCCTAGACCTTTGATATTTGGTATGCAGCATGATCTAATGGTCCTCTACAAAGATTGTTCAAATTATGTACCCCGACCAAAAACAGCCCCACCCAAGGGCTTATCAGTTTTATCTTTAAAAATCTTCTTCTCTGAAACTGTAAGGCCTAGACCTTTGATATTTGGTATGTAGCATGATCTAATGGTCCTCTACAAAATGATGTCTGGAATAAAAATTGCTCTGCCCAAGGGATTAACAGTTTTTCATAGGAAACTCTTTAAAAATCTTCTTCTCTGAAACTGTAAGGCCTAGACCTTTGATATTTGGTATGTAGCATGATCTAATGGTCCTCTACAAAGATTGTTCAAATTATGACCCCCGGACCAAAAATGGCCCCGCCCAAAGGCTTATGAGTTTTTCATAGGAAAATCTTTAAAAATCATCTCTGAAACTGTAAGGCCTAGACCTTTGATATTTGCTTTGTAGCATGATCTAATGGTCCTCTACAAAATGATGCCTGGAATAAAAATTGCTCTGCCCAAAGGATTATCAGTTTTTCATAGGAAACTCTTTAAAAATCTTCTTCTCTGAAACTGTAAGGCCTATACCTTTGATATTTGGTATGTAGCATGATCTAATGGTCCTCTACAAAGATTTTCAAATTATGATGGTCGGACCAAAAATGGCCCTGCCTAAGGGCTTATCAATTTTCATAGGAAAATCTTTAAAAATCTTATTCTCTGGAACTGTTAGGCCTAGACCTTTGATATTTGGTATGTGGCATGGTCTTATGGTCCTCTACAAAGATTGTTCAGAATATGACCTCGGGCCAAAAATGGCCCTGCCCAAGGGCTTATCAGTTTTTCATAGGAAAATCTTTAAAAATCTTCTCTGTAAGGCCTAGACCTTTGATATTTGGTATGCAGCATGATCTAATGGTCCTCTACAAAGATTGTTCAAATTATGTACCCCGACCTAAAACAGCCCCACCCATGGGCTTATCAGTTTTATCTTTAAAAATCTTCTTCTCTGAAACTGTAAGGCCTAGACCTTTGATATTTGGTATGTAGTATGATCTAATGGTCCTCTACAAAGATTGTTCAAATTATGACCCCCGGACCAAAAATGGCCCCGCCCAAAGGCTTATGAGTTTTTCATAGGAAAATCTTTAAAAATCATCTCTGAAACTGTAAGGCCTAGACCTTTGATATGTAGCATGATCTAATGGTCCTCTACAAAGATTTTCAAATTATGATGGTCGGACCAAAAATGGCCCTGCCTAAGGGCTTATCAATTTTCATAGGAAAATCTTTAAAAATCTTATTCTCTGGAACTGTAAGGCCTAGACCTTTGATGTTTGGTATGAAGCATGATCTAATGGTTCTCTACAAATTTTGTTCAAATTATTACCCCTGGGCTTCTCTGAAAGTGTAAGACCTAGACCTTTGATATTTGGTATGTAGCATCATTTAATGGTCCTCTACAAAGAATGTTTCAAAGAATGTTTCAAATCATAACCCCTGGGTCGAAAATGGCCCTGCCCCAGGGCTTATCAGTTTTTCATAGGAACATCTTCTCTAAAAATGTAAAGCCTAGAGCTTTGACAGTTTGCATGTAGCATGATCTAATGGTCCTCTAATGACCAAATTATGACCACTGGGTCGAAATTGGCCCCGCCCCAGGCTCTTTAAACATCTCTTAAACTAAAATGCCTAGACCTTTGATATTTGGTATACATGTATATCATTATTTGGTATACCAGTATATCATTATAATATTTGATAGTCCTCTACTAAGATTCTACAAATTATGACCCCCAGGCCGAAATGGCCCACCCTGGGGTTTATCAGTTTTGCATAGTCCTTTAAAAATCTTGCTGCTTTGCCTTGTGGTTTTCTACCAAGGCTGTATATTTAAATGATGACTTCTTGATAAAAAATAGTCCCGCGGTGTTATCTCAGGTGAGCGCTTCAGGGCCTCATGGCCCTCTTGTTTTAATTTAGCTGGACAAGCACCAAATCAGACGAGCGTTGGCGCCGCACGCATCTCTTGTTATCCATTTACTCCACAAATACACCTTAAAAACCTGGAGTGTATTGATGTTTGTAAACAGTGTATATACCCAGGTGTGTAGAGGGGTCGTGGTGTAGCCTTCTGATTAGGGTCTGCATTGTTTTTCATTCAACATCTGCTACATAATACTGTTTCATACTACACTGACTACATAGTTACCCACTGATGGGCCAGTCAGTCCGCATTGAATTTCAGTATTCAGTTAAATGTGTTAACCTTTGCAGTACGGGACAAATGTTCAAGTGTGTCCTTTGCAAACAGTGTAGACCCAGATGAGAGGGATCAGAGATGAACCCCCTCGTCAGGGTTTGCACTGTTTTTCATGTTAAGCCTCGCTTTCAAAATATCCCTGAATATTCATGGTAATTATGATATTTATTTTTTTTAGAACTCCGTTTGAAAAATGAGGACTGAAAGGGTTAAGATTGATTTACACTGTCTCTTGGAATGCGTGGGTGCTATTCAGACATGCGCTATAATTATGCTTGCACAATAAACCATGAAATGGATAGTCTAAACGAGGCTATCTAAACAATCTAATTCAATTATTGTTCCAGTAGAGAGGGTACATATACTACACAATGCCCTGGACCATATAGCTATTGGTATATATTGGATCTATGAGAGTTTGCAACTTCCTGCTGTTTCTATTTCACAATTCCAAGTATAGTAATTGGTATACAGTAGAACCTATCTTATGCGGTAATTCATTTAATTATCATAGAGTCTTAAAAAGCAGGTGGTTGCTTAAAGTTCTTGTAAGAACTTTCTACAGCTCCTAGAAAAAGTTTGATCTGCATTAAGCTAACACCCGCCTTGCAGACCCATAATTAGATTTCTTTCTGATGATCGCTTAAGACAGGTTCTACTGTGTTTGTTTTAATGGAACTCAAACAAACTCGTTAAAATATTGATATGTATTACATTTTCCCTCTCCTGGATTTTTTTCATTTTTTGCTTTTTGGTCAATGTAAGTCAAATCAATGGTACAACTTTTTCAGACGATTTATGAAATATTAAAATTATTGAGAAATCTAGAATGATAATTAACGAATATTTTAATTGTAAATATTCATACTCTGAAGCTACACACCGTCTTTATTTATTTAACCCTTTCAATCATATAACCGCCTTCTCCCACCTTTACAAACAGAGTAGACCCGATCAGACGACTCTAGTATACACCGTCTGATCAGAGTCTGCTCTGTTTGCGTATGAACTTACGTATATAGATCTGATTCTGCAGTTTGTGCCATATTAAAAACAATCTAATCAGCTAATTAATATTCATACAGAATAGAACATTTTATTTTGACATAAACTGATAGTTTCTGGTCATACAAATATACATAATAAACAAGTATATACATGTACAGTCATTATTTCTTTCGGGAATATTCATCAGGTAAAGGATTAACATTTTACTCCATAGATACGATTGTCTATGTATTTGCAAACAGAGTAGACCCAGATCAGAGGGCCTGTAGGAACCGTCTGATCTGGGTCTGCTCGGTTTGCTTACGACGTAATATAGATATAATTCTACTTTCTGTATTGGTTAAATAGTCATGTGTTATTTTAATATAAAGCCAAATAATGGCGTCATTTTTTCATGAATATTCATGGCATAAAGGATTACTAACGGTTGTTAACAGCACACGTACATGCAATGCTACATGCAGTGTTAATGGGCACGTTAACCGTTGTGTACGTTACCCTTTACTCGTTATAGAGACACCTGATGACTCCTGTGTAAACAGAGTAGATCCAGACCAAACAATTCCTGTTGGAGCTGATCCGGGTTTGATCTATTTGCTAATGAAATAATATAGATCTGATTCTAGTTTCTGACACGGTCAAGAATTCTCTTGTAAATTATGTTTATTAATACATGTACTATTGTATGTTTATTAATACATGTACTATTATATGTAATACATGTACTATTATATGTTTATTAATACATGTACTGTTATATGTTTATTAATACATGTACTAAATTATATGTTTATTAATGTATGCACTATTATATGTTTATTAATACATGTACTATTATATGTTTATTAATACATGTACTATTATTAT
The DNA here is from genome assembly GCA_963576725.1 of Azorinus chamasolen. Taxonomy (NCBI): domain Eukaryota; kingdom Metazoa; phylum Mollusca; class Bivalvia; order Cardiida; family Solecurtidae; genus Azorinus; species Azorinus chamasolen. Next base: position 96,485,597 of record OY755243.1, read on the forward strand.
GTTTATTAATACATGTATTATTATATGTTTATTAGTACATGTACTATTATATGTTTATTAATACATGTATTATTATATGTTTATTAATACATGTACATGTTTATTAATACATGTATTATTATATGTTTATTAATACATGTATTATTATATGTTTATTAATACATGTACTATTATATGTTTATTAATACATGTACTATTATATGTTTATTAATACATGTACTATTATAAATGAAGTTCAGCACATTAACATTCACACAGTCCTTATTTCTTACGTAATATTCACCAGGTAATTTTGTATATTTTATACCTACCAGTTAATTAGATGCCATACTAGTACCTCTGGCGCGGGTATACACTGTTTGGAGCCTCTTTAACCCTTTCCTTTATGCAGGCGCATTTTGACGCACCTGCAAACAGAGTATATCCAGATTAGGCAGCTCCTTTAGGAGATGTCTGATCAGGGTCTGCTCTGTTTGCTTATGGTGTAATATATATCTGAGTCTACAGCTTCGGCCTGAGCCAAAATGTCCTGTGTTCATATGTCATTATAAAAACATAATCTAATATTTATGACGTCATTATTTCTTACATGAATATACAACAGGGAAAAGGTTAAAGTTCCTTTTCTTGTGGCGTGACGTATACTATCCTTGTATCTAATAGAAACGCCCTCTTCACGCTTTTGCAAACAGGGTAGATCCATATCAGTTCAGTTTTATTTCAGTTATCTTTAAAATGCTATCAGAGTGTCAACTTGTGTCGTCTGTCAGGGGTGTAGCTAGCGATACGCACTTACGCACGTACTTAACATCAACCTGAAATGTGAAAACATTATTATGGTCAAAATGGAACAAAAATCGAAGACCAGGGTGGTAGACTTTGATAAACGTTCTGTCTTGTCATGTAAGCTTTAACCTATTTCCTCATACTGACGCATGTTGACGCCTCTGTTAGAAATCCCCTTTTGAAACTATTGCGATAAATAGAGCATTTGTCCCAATAGGAGCTCTACTATCGCAATGATTTCAAAAATACACAATTCTAAATGTTCCCGGGTGCTTAGCATACCCTCGGACCCTTATAGCCACATTACATTTGGATTCAGCTACGTTCCTGTCTACTACAGTTTTCTTTTGCTTTTCTTCATTTTTGTTTCAAAGAACAGTCACGGTAACAAAGAGTTACTTATTTGGTGTCGCTCGGCGTCTCATCTGGATCCAAATTATGTGCATAAACAATCAAAGATGCGACATTAAATAAAAACATGGGTGACAGGTTTGGGATAGCTAAAGTGCAACAGTTTTAAAAATCATATGTTCACGATAATTCACATTGCAGGTAGCCATTTAGGCCCGTCGTACGTGGAGCTTATGTTTATTTCACCATAACGTGTCTTTTGGTTTTAATCAACAAGCCATAAGTTGTCTGAGATGTACAGCGTGGCGTTGTTTTACAGGAAGTGTGCAGGTGTTTGTTGTTGTTTGTTTAATGAAAAGGAATATTTTACTGCTCTTAACCCTCTGCTCCACGAATATTCAGATGGTATTTTGCACCATAAAATAAGAATACATTCTTTTCACACAGTAAATTACATGTGTACATAGTTTTGCTCCAATTGAGACATCGAGTAACTCGGCGTTTCATTAGGATAAAAACTGTCTGATACTCTGATTAAGAATTTGAACCCATTCTCTCCTATTCCAAATCATTTGACAGTCACGTAAGCTTAATTATCATTCAAATAACCTTGTTATCATTCTTCATTGCGTTTTTCATCATTCGTGGTCATATTTAGTTTTGGTTCGTATTTCACAGGAATGATAAAAGAGGAAAAAACATACGGAAAAATCAGTTAAAAAAGCATAAAAAAGTAATGAACTAGAATTATGTTATATTTCGAAATACAGAAGTTTTATATTGTAGAACTAATTTTCTCCTAGACTATTTTAGACACAATTGAATAAATCTTCCGAAAAGGATCAGTTACTAAAGAAAAGGAGAATTTTAGAATTCTGTAGTTTTGAAACCATTGTGATCAACCATTATAGATCACAATGGTTTCAAAATGTGAATTTTGAAGAGGCGCCAAACTGCGTCATTAGGAGAGAATGTGTTAATAAAACTGAGGTGGGAGTAACTTTAAGGATTGCAGTAGATGAAACTTTTTGTAGATGACAATTACCCAGCATGCAATAGATTTAACCTTTAAATACAGGTACTTTTTATAGTGGAATGGTCCATCCTTATTTAACAATTACGTCCATTCGGATGAAAATGTATAAATTTGGGAAAAGAGTTTAATTGACAAAAATATTGCAGACCCCACTCTTCTGATCTGGGTCTACGTTGTTTGCAGATGTCTGTAAACGTGTTTTCACTCTGACCTGGGTCTGGTTTAACCATTCGGTTGCTGAATTTTAAAATACATTTCTCCTTCTTTACCCATGCCCTGTTGTATAATTACATATGTCTTCACTGTGTACAAGTATTCGCTGTGCAATCACTGCTGTCGAGTGCACTGGTTGCACAATCAACTTGTAAATAGTGAAGACCCTGATGAGACAGCTCCTGCAGGAGCTGTCTCATCTGGGTCTTCACTATTTACAGGTAGGTATATTGACGTGAATAGCAAGCGAAGGGTTAAGTTAACAAAATTAGTGTTTTACCTTTGAAGTTTTTCCATGACGCATATACATGTACAGTTTAATGCAGCCACTGACTGGATAAACATGAGTGTCTTTAAAACAAGCGATTGCTTAATGCAGATAGTATGTAGTGCAGAAAGCTCCTATGTGATATCCTGTATCGCTTTCGTCCTGCATTAAGTTACTGTATCGACCTCTATTTAGAAATCACTTGATGGTACATTCAAACCCGTCTAGACGTAAAAATAAGTAGTTTAGTTTAATAGTTTATTAAAGCCTCACTTTGCATGACACTCATGTAGGAACCGGAGCAGTCTGATCAGGGTCTGCTCTGTTTCCTTTTGTTATAGACCTTTGAAGTTTTTGCCAAAGCAAAATAAATTCCATGAAAAGTTTAGATTGTAAAACTTCAGCTAATAGATATTCATGATGTCATACTTTCTGACATGAATATTGAACAGGGACAGGATTAAAGCCATACCAGCCACGATGTCAAACGTTGACCTTCTTACGTCATAGCGCAAATCATAATGTGCTACATGCAATTACTTTTCAACAAACACAAATGTGTACATTCTTATTAATATTAAACTACCGCTACAAGCTTAAAACTTGAAGAAAGAAGAAATATCGGGAAATGCTAACTCGTACTTTAATCTAGACTTTTTAAATATCGACTCAAATGATAAGATCTGACGTAAACTGATTAGCAGTGGTTCCATAGTTACAATATATTATGACGAACAGAATGAAAAACTTTACTTACAGATAAAACTTGACGTCTTAATAAAATTCCATGACAGGTTTTGACACACACAGAATCAGTGAATGAAATGTGAACAAAGTGACACATTTGTCTTAACGAGATATATTACTGATGTCACTACTTATAGTGTTAGCTTTATTAAATAAACAATTGACTAGTTATATCCATGTATCTAGGACAGTCCATTACAATATATGTATATGGACAGTCCATTATTATACAAGTATCCGACAGACAGGTGGCATTTTAATGAAAGTTGAAATCCACGCAGAAAGCTCCTTTAGCATTAAGCAGCCATCTGCCTCAAAAGACCTAAACTGCTATTTATTAAAATTCGTGTTTATAGGATTGTTTACTGTAGTTACAGAGGTTGTACTATATACCATACGATATGTTTGATTACCTAAAATAGATTCTTCCTGAAGATTGGCATACATTTGAAGAGTGCTGCTTACTGTACTGTTTGTAGTTTTAGTGGGAAATTGAAGATCTCAGACTGATGTCAACATATGTTTCTATTTAACCCTTTGAATGCTGTTAACAAGTGTAGCTAGCTATTAGTTATCCCTTTACTTGATGCAAATGCCTTTTCACAACTTTGACGACTTTGCAACATCCAGATCAGACATATCCAGTAGCAATTGTCTGATAACGGTCTGTTCTGTGAGCTCTTGATATAACATTGTATTGCATGGTAAAATGTCCGTATTCATATGTCATGATACAAACCCAGCTGACTGATACAGTCATGAATATTCATGGGGTAAACGGTACTGTTCTGCCAAGTAATTACTGGAGTCAAAGTTTCCAGGAGCGTAGATGAATCCAAAAGTAATGTACACACCGTTGCTATAGGGGTCCGCGGGCATGTTCTCCTGTGAAAATTTAGTTTTGAAACCATTGTGATAAATAGAGCTCTATTTATCACAACGATTTAAAAATGTGACTTTTACATATGTGTCAAAGGCGTCAATAAGAGGGAATGGGTTAAAGCTTACATGACAAGACAGAACGTTTATCAAAGTCTGCGATTTTTGTTCCATTTTGACCATAATAATGTTTTCACTTTTCAGATTGATGTTACGCACGTGCATACGTGCGTATCGTCAGTTACGCCCCTGCAAACTACATGTATTTGTATAGGTAATCACGAATTCTCCGCTAGCGTACAAATGGTCAACCTTTTCCCTGTTCAATGTTCATGAATATAAGAAATAATGACATCCTGAGTATTTATTAGCTGAGATTTGACCATGTAAAAGTATCAAGTGGCTGATGTTTGCTCTGACAAACACTCATTACTGTAGAATCAGATCTATATCATCTCATGAGCAAACAGAGCAGACCCTGATCAGCTAGCTCCTACAGGAGCCGTCTGATCTGGGTCTACTCTGTTTGCAAATGCGTGAAAATGCGTGTATATAAATGGAAGGGTTTACAGTAAATAGTAACAACAGACTGTCATTTCATGGACTATTAACCCTTATCATGCTAACGGCGACCTGGCTCGCTTATAGTGCAAACAGATTGGACCCAGACGAGCCACCGCGTAACACGTCGTCCCATTAGGATCCAAACTGTTTGACACTCGGTCCACAGGTTTTCAAAAAGCTTGATTGGTCCGGAAGTAGTCAACATTGCTCCAGATCCAACTTTGAGCAGACATTTTTATAACGCACGCTCATATCTGATATTACAACAGCCATGCAAGTTAATCCTTGTTCTGTATTTAGGCCAACATTCAATACCTACTGAATCATCACTATCAAAATAGTTATACAGAAATATGGAAGGTGGAACATTGTAGACATTTTAGAAAGCAAAGAAACAGATCTACCAAAGTCTATTAGCAAGCAGAGCAGACCCTGATCAGACGGCTCCTCTGGGAGCCGTCTGATCTGGGTCTACTCTGTTTGCAAATGCGTGAAAACACGTTTATATGAGGGAAAGGGTTAAATATTTACTCCATGAATATTAATGTAAGAAATAATGACGTCATATATTCGTTGATATAATAGCACATGGAAACAGGAATTTTTGGCCATGGCAGAAACTGTAGAATCGTATCTATATTATACCATAAGCAAACAGAGCACACCCTGATTAGACGGCTCATATAGCAGCCGTCTGATCTGAGTCTACTCTGTTTGCAAAGGCATAGAATGGCGTATTTATGGAATAAATGGTTAAGATTTCGCAGCAGGTTATTTGGCAACTCTATTTGTACAATAGATGTAGAAGACAGAAAAATAGGATTGTTGAATTTCAAATACTGGAACGCCTGCTGTAACTGCCGGTGCTTCATTTCGAACGAGACAATGCCTTCAGTAAACTGACGGCATGTTGTTGACTAGATATTTCAGTTTGCCTAAATTAGTTCTGTGTACACGCTCCTTTCTTGTTTTGTTTTTCAGATAGAAAAGGCCATGCTCTGGCAAAACCTAGGTATCATAAGACGTGTAATCATTTACCTACAAAACAAATTGGGCAATATTTTAAATCTTTACCTCATTAATATACATGCAGGAAATAATGACATCATGAATAATCATCAAAATGGTACATGTATATGAACAAAGGCTAGGCTATATAGTTTGTCCATGGCAGAAACTGCAGAATATAAAAGTCTACAGTAGAACCCACGCTAAGTGATGATTCTTTAACTCATTCCCTCCTAGACTATTTATAGACCCAATCTTTTCGAATAAATTTACCGAAAAGGAGCATTAACTATAGAAAAGGAGAATTTAAGTATTGAAACCATTGTGATAAATAGAGCATTTGCTCCTTAGGAGCAAATGCTCTATTTATCACAATGGTTTCAAAATGTGACTTTTATAGCGGCGCCAAAATGCGTCAATAGAATGGGATGTGTTAACTGGACATAGGAGTCTTGAATTAGGTGGTTGCTTAATGCAGGGCAAAAGTAATGCAGAAAGCTCATAAAGGAACTTTCTGCATTACTTTTGACTTGCATTAAGCTGCCAGCTGCCTTACTGGCCTATAATTAGACCTCTTTTTGATGGTCGCTTAAGACAGGTTCAACCGTATAAGTAAACGGAACAGGCCTTGATCAGACGGCTCCTATACAGGAGGTCACTGATCTATGTTTACTCTGTTTACAAATACGTAAAAAAGCGTCTCTATGAAGTAAAGGCTTAAAAACTACAGACATTTGCTATCCATCACACTGATTAGAAACTGACAGTTTCATCTGCCATCAGCGAATGTTCCTGGAAACTACGTTTGACATCTTTGTGTGTCAGTTCATTGAACAATGACTACAGTTTAACCTTTTCCTTCATATAAACGTGTTCATTTGCAAACAGAGAAAACCCAGATCAGATGGTTCCTACAGGAGCCATCTGATCAGGGTCTGCTCTGTTTGCTAGTGGAATTCGAAATATCTGTTTTTTTACTTTTTAAAATGGCTACAATGATCCACCTTCCATAATTCACTATAACTATTTCGTCTATGAATATTCAGTAGGTATTAAAATTTGGAATAAACATAGAACAGGGCAAGGTTTAACAAGCACGCATACAGGTACAGAATTGTGTTTGTAAGACTTTGCACACTAGCAGTGACTTTACGATTACCAACGCAAATAGTGTAGATCCAGATGAGGTGGCAAGGGATGCAACTTATAAGGATCCAAACTGTTTGACACCTGGAGCAATGTTTAAAGAGAAGTACAAGTAAAAACAACTTTGAGAATCATAGCAGATCTGATGGCGACAGTGGCAAACGGCAATTACTTAAGAGTGTTAGGAGTTGAACTTACATCATTCTCAAACAGAAAGAAGACCCAGATCAGATGGCCCCTATAGGAGGCGTCTGTTCAGGATCTGCTGTTTGCTTAAATAATAATAAAGATCTGATTATACAGTCCAAGCTTTGACATAAAATTCATGTGTTAATTCATGTGTTAATATGCAAATGAAATATAATGATCTAGTCAATATTCATGATGCCAGCAAGTCTTTCATTAATATTCATGGAATAAAGAGTTAAGTGTATCTGTCCGAATAGGGCACGCACTATACACAGGGTCGGTACGTGTACAGGTCAGTACGTGTGTACAGGTCGGTGCGTGTGTACAGGTCGGTACGTGTGTACAGGTCGGTACGTGTGTACAGGTCGATACGTGTGTACAGGTCGGTACGTGGCCGATACGTGTAAAGGTCGATACGTGTACAGGTTGGTACGTGTGTACAGGTCGATACGTGTACAGAAGTACGGATGGTTTGAGCAAACTGATGATATGGGTGTTCTTTTGTGCTACCCATCGTAAAACATGTACAATAAAACACCGTAAGGCCAGAGACAACAACAGCAAACCCAAACCCTACAAAACTCTCGAAATGGATGACACTAACTCATTCCCTCCTAGACTATTTAAAATATATCTCTGAATAAATCTACTGAAAAAGGAGCATTTACTTGAAACAATGATTTGTCTTTTTAGAATTGTATACTTTTGAAACCATTGTGATAAATAGAGCATTTGCTCCATTGGTTTCAAAAATGGCTTTTACCAAGGCTTCAAAAGGCGTAAGTGGGAATGTGTTAAGGAACGATTACAGTTAAACCTCTCTGTAGCAACCAATCAAAAGCGGTATTACTCGTTTTTGACAGGTGATAACTATAATTACGCAAAGTTTCCAATAGGAGTTTTTTTTGCATTAATTTCGTTCTTCATTAAGCAACCACCTGCTCGTAAAGACCACTGTGGTTATTTATTCAGTGGTTATTTATATAGCAAGGTTCTTCTGTAAATGATTACAGAGCTGGTCTGACAGACAGACGAACATTCTCTTTCAGAATGGGGTCAAGGTGAATCATATCATGCTAAAGATGTAGCTATATGCTAAATCAGGGATTGAATTCAGACTATTTATGTTTGTTTTTTCATTTGGAAAATCCATTATGCCTTTGTATTGATACTAGTTGTGGCAGAAATAACACCACACTAGCCATTTCCTTCATACATGTTTGTATAAATTCATATAAACGCATTTTCACGCATTTGCAAACAGGGTAGACCCAGATCAGACGGCTCCTATAGGACCTGTCTGATCTGGGTCTGGTCTGTTTGCTAATGAAACTATAATCTGACTACAGTTATTATCAGTGTATAAAATTCCTGTGTACATCTCGTATGCCAATACAAAAAAAATCAGCTAATAAATATTCATGATGTCATTATTTCTTACAAGAATATTGAACAGGGAAAAGGGTTAAGGACAGAAGTCTATAACGCATAATGTCGAGGAAGCCAACCCCTGATAGAGTCTAACCATGGCATGACAATATTGTTATATAAAGGCAGCAAAATATCATTCAGCCAATACACGCTATCCCTTTACATCATAGGCTATTTTTAGATACAACCTCTTTGAATAAATCTACCGAAAAGGAGCATTGACTAGAGAAAAGAAATATTTTAGAACTTTGTAGTTTGAAACCATTGTGATAAATAGAGCATTTGCTCCTATAGGAGCAAATGCTCTATTTATCACAATGGTTTCAACAGGTGACTTTTAAAGAGGCGTAAAAGGGCGTATTTATGGAGGAAATGGTTAAGAGAAACGGAAAAACAACCTGGAGATTTGCAGCAGATGACACATTATGCAGACAGCAAGTGCTCGACACGCAGAATGAACTAGTACTGGCCTAACGAGTCTGCTGTATTATGAGAAATAATTACGTTCTCATTTTAATGAGTCTGGACAATACTGATTGGACAGAGCTGATTAAGTGTAGAGTATAAAGGATGTCATTACTGATTGTCTGCCAAAAACCATTAGTCCTTTCAACATCAAATAATTCGCAAAAAAAGCATTGTCTTCTACAATTCTCAGTTCAATTTTCCATTATTACTTAACCCTTTCGCTGCCAATGCCGGATCTGTGATTACCTATGCAAACAGTTTGGATCCAGATGAGACGCCGAGTAACTCGGTGTCTCATCAGGATCCAAACTGTTTGTTACTGTTACTATGTTTTTGAAATAAAAATGAAGAAAATAAAAAAAATGAAAATTTGTAGCAGACGACAATGTTAGCAGACGACAGAGTTTGGCAGCGAAAGGGTTAAAGACCCCAATAGTGTCGGAGTGCCAAACAATTGGGTTCCTTGTGAGACGCCGAGTATCCAGAGGCATGTCTGGATCCAAAGTTTTTGCATAAGTAATCACAATTGGTCAATAGTTTTTAAATATTTAACCCTTTACTCCATAAATATTTATGCCAGATATAATGACATCATGAATATCAATTAGATTAATTATTATAATAGCGCATGGACACATGAAATGTCTTGGCCACAACAGAAACTAGAAAACCATTAGCAAACAGAGCAAATCCTTGGCCACAACAGAAACTAGAAAACCATTAGCAAACAGAGAAAATCCTCATATTAAATTAAGGCTTTTGCAGGGAAGACCCAGATCAGACAGTTCCTGTAGGAGCTGTCTGACCAGGGTCTTCTCTCTTTGCTATATAACAGATCTTATTCTCCACTGGTTGTCATGGCAACACATTTCTGATAAGAAGCATTACTTTTTATTTATATTGGACGGAGTACTGAACAAATACTCATCAATTACGTAAAAGAGGTTATAGGTAGCATTGCTAGCTGTCTGCTGGACCTTGAACAGTATAAAACACATGAAAACACGATTAACACTTTCCCTGTTCTATATGCATGTAAGAGAAAAGGAAAACATGAGCATTTATGAGCTCAAATTGTATAATGTCAACTTTTCAGGGAACTACAGTAAAACCTCTCTATAACGGCCACTAAATTGTATTAATTAGTTGGTACTTAGGGCAAGCGGCTGCTTAAAGCAAGGTGAATGTAACACAGAACGCTCCTATAGGAGCGTTCTGTTTTACGTTCGCCTTGCTTTAAGCAGCCACCTGCAAAATAATTTATGTAATTTAGTGGCCGTTATAGAGAGGTTTTACTGTATTACTAAAGGTGATGAATGCCCCCGCACAGCAGCCTTGATTGCAAATACAAGTTTGTGACACTAACTACCTATGTGACAGGACCAAATAATGACAATACTCAAAATTCAAGCGGAGATAATTCTGTAATGCCTGTCACTAAACACAGGAAAAAATGTGCCTTGCACATGTACTACTTGTTGTTATTATGTATGTCAAGTATCAATTCAATAACTTTCAAAATGAATGAGGAGGTCGTGACACCAACTCCAAATATTTCATGACAAAATGACAAACATACTCAAAGTTCTGGGGAAAATAATTGTGTAATGCCCAGCACTAAACAAATGAAACTCGCCTCTTACGCATGTACTTTTCATGTTTACTATGTACACCCAATATAAATTCAATAACTTAAACTATAAAACTGAAGGATGAGTTCGCTACATCAACTCCCCGTGTTTCATGCCAAATTAACCCCCCCCCCCCCCCCCCCAAATACTCAGGTTCAATGGGGATAAGTCATGTAGAAGTAGTCTGCGTCACAAGATTTGTGCCAAGGACAGGCAGACACCAACCGACCGACCAACACACTGACTCCTATATACCCCCTCTCAAACTTCGATTGCGGGGTATAAAAAGAGCAGACCCTGATCAGACGGCCCCTATAGGAGTTAGGGTTAGGCCCCTATAGGAGCCGTCTGATCTGGGTCCTCTCTGTTTATAAATGTATGAAAATGCGTTTATATACGAGGGAAATGGTTAAAATGAGATGCTCAGTAAATAAAAGAAAAATTGAATTAGTTTTGCAAATGTTTTGACGGTGATTTGCAGACAAACATTAGTGTTGAAAGGGACATAAATTTTAACTTTGAATAAATGTTAGCATCTGAACAGGCAAATGAATGCACAGAACTATCCCATTTTTGTGTTCAAATTTTCCAGATTTAGAGATGATTACCAGTGTAAAATTCAAAAGCTTCATGTTAAGGGAGTATATTTGTTATGTTTGTTTTTGTACACGCCGTGTCAGCTTGAATCGTTTTGTAGGAAATATTGGCCTTGAAGAATCTCTATTACTTAGATACTTTGCATAAAATGTTCCTAGCTCTACGTCTGGCTGTATGGAAAATCCTCAAGAGTAGCCCTTAGTATACACCATTCACAGACTATCTTTAACCCTTTGTCTGATCGAGACGCATGTGTAAATAGAGTAGACCAAGATCCACAGGAGCCGTCTGATCAGGGTCTGCTCCGTTTGCTTATACAATTACAGATTCGACTATAGTTTCTGCTATAACTAAAAGCCCTGTGTTCAAACTGAATGATGTCAGTTCAGCAGTTAACCCTTCCCCTCATATAAACGTGTTTTCACGCATTTGTAAACAGAGTAGACCCAGATCAGACGGCTCCTAGAGGAGCCGTCTGATCAGGGTCTGCTCTGTTTGTTGATGGAATTTCATCAGTTAAAGGGTTTACTATTGCTTTCTTATGATTATGTGCCGGTATGTATTTCAAGGTATAGCAGATATATTTACCTCTGTGAAGTTAATGTATGTTGTATTAACCCTTTACTTCATGAATATTCATGAAAAAAATAATGACATCATGAATATTACCTGAATCAGATCTATATAATTTCATAAGCAAACCATGACCAGAGGGCTCATACAGGAGCCGTCTGATCTGAGTCTACTCTGTTTGCAAAGTCATCAAAATGGTTATCTATGGAGCACAGGCTTTTAGGTTCGCATACTCCTTCACTTCTCCACCAATTTTTCACTGGCTTATGTAAATGGCAAGCATCATGGTCTATCCCCGATATCATGAATATAAATTTAGATCAGTTTTTAATGACGTGTGAATGCATAAAAGTTTGAGCATGGCAGAAACTAGAAAAAGATACATACTTCCACTCGGCACTCAGAGCATCCTGGTCAAACGCCTCCGCCAAGAGCTATCTCATCTGGGTATACGTGTACTGTTTGCAAAGGCGTGTCTTTGGAGTACAGGAACAATAGATCATATCTTATTGTGTACACATCACCGAGTAATAGACTCAATATGGCTAAACTATTAACCCTTTCCCTCATATACACGTGTTTTCACGCATTTGCAAACAGAGTAGACCTAGATCAGACGGCTCCTAGAGGAGCTGTCTGATCAGGGTCTGCTCTGTTTGCTTATGGAATTTGATAAATCTGTTTCTTTACTTTCTAAAATGGCTACAATATTCCACCTTCCATATTTCATTATAACTATTTTGTCCATGAATATTCAATAGGTACGGAAATTGGAATAAACATAGAACAGGGAACCAGGGTTAAATATGCATCACTTTCTCAGCAGTCGTGTCATGTGCAGTTTGATGAGGAGTTTTTTGTATCCGGGTTTTTACATCGCTTTAACATTATTTCAGTCATATCGCGACGTCCAGCTAATCACAGGTGGAGGAAGACCCCAGAGTTTATTTGTGCATGGATCAAATTGCATTGTTTTGTGAACAGAACAACCGGTTGAACCACCGACTTATCCCAAGTGAGCTGGAACACCAAATGTCTAGGCCAGGATTCGAACCACAGCGAAGAGGGGCGAAGCAATTGTCAGTTGAAGATCATAACCACTACACCACGAGCCTCAAGCTGAGGATGCACTAGTGATTACGGCTGCGTCATTGTGTATTGGCTTCCCATACATACCACATACAAAGTTATATCCCCTACACAACTTTGTTGTAAGGGGAAATAGGTCTGCAAATCGTCCTTCATATATTTTAAAAGCCTTGCAGAATTGAAGAATAGTCTCTAAAGGAACGTATGGAAGGGAAATGAAGACAAATATAATATGATCATAGAAAGTATTTTTTTTATTTTTACCAGATCTAATTACGAACAGACTGAAAAATATAGCTCATTGAACATCTGGTATTCTGAAGCCATTACGTAAAAAGTCCAGCCACCTTAAACTTGCTACGCTTTTAGAATGATATGTGAACCAACCAATATTAAAACAATTGAAACCCAATCCAAAAGTAAAACAAATAATTATGTAACTTCTCTTATATTTGCATTATGTACTTAATATCAAGCTTTCCCTGGTATGAAATTTGATCTGTTTCAGTCTGAAGAACTAATGCGCTTATGACAAAACACTTGATTCTAATGGTAAAAGCATTGCACAACTAAAAGTGTTCACATGATTTGAATTGTTGAAGAGCTCCAGATAAGACGCGTAAATTAAAAGATTTTCTGGAATAACTCCTTTAAGTCTTCACCAAACCCTATGATGCGACCACTCTTTAGAATCGTCTCGTTGAGACGATTCTAAAGAGTGGTCACAACATAAGTTTTGGTGGAGAAATGACCATTTTAGTACTTGAGTACGCACCGTTATCTGTAGCTCTGTAATGTTGTAGATTTACAAAACCAGGTGGTATTTACATAAGTAGCACATAACAAAGTGCCTGACATATTTTAAACAGTTGCAGCATCTATTTGAAGCATTGCACTAATCAAACGTCAAATGATCGTTTAGCTGTTACATTGCTGCAATCAGAACTTGATTTTTTTCCAAAGTGCACAATTTCAAGTTTAATTACATTATCTACTGACCAAGAACTACGAAATTATATATTTGTCCATTTTGATTAATCACTAGGTTGAGTTTTTAAAACATAATTTCAAGTTTAAAGCTGCATGACTTCCCCCATTATGGCTTCAATGACAGCGAGAGTTATTGGCAATCTATCCAGTAAAAACACTGAAAAACTTAGTTCTTATGCCAATGTACAGACAGATGTTATCTAGTTGTTTTTCCTTATCATTACATCACTAAAATTTGAATGCCATCTAAAATATACACAATTCTACATAAAAACAGAATCAACTCTCTACAGTAATTTACAATGAACAAATGTATCATGCTCACAGACAAATCAACAACAACTGTATAGTCTCAGTCATTAAAGGTATTCACCTTGCTCATTCTTTTCTAGATAAGAAGTTAGAATTATGCAAATTTGGAATTACATCATTTACTGGATACCTTCTCACATATTTCATAAATAGTCCATCTGTTCAAAAGCCAGGTAGAAACCTCTCAAAATAAAATCAAAACACATGCATGATCAAAACCATAAAACCATATTGTCTTATATTATTCAACTCTTTTCACATTCTCAACCATGATAAACTTTCAGTTAATATACATTTAGAATGGCCATGGCTAAACAGAAAACTCAGGTACTAAACCAGACAGACGAAATGTTAAAAAATTGTAACTGTTTCATTACTATTGACCAAGTTGCGATAACTTTTACAAACAGTTTGAGACAATGAGTAACTTTGCATATAAGTTACAAGGTGTTGAAGGGTTAACCCTTACCCCTATGAATATTACTTTTAGAATTCATTACTGAATGAACATTCATGCACTGAATTGTTATAATTATACATTATCCAAGAAAGTTTTGGTCACGACAGAAACTTCAGAATCAGATCTAAATTACCGGTATTCCATAAGCAAACAGAGCAGACCCTGTAGGTGCCAAAAGTCATCTATATGAGGGAAGGGTTGAGAGAAGATGATGCTTCGGTAAAGAAAAAACATTTTCACATCGCCTGTCCCATCATCAAAGTGAAAATGCCAACCAAAACAGAGACCTTTTTAGTAATATGCTTTACTGCAAGATTGTAACTGTCAAATTTGCAAAATATGGCAAGAAACAAATTTTACATGATATTCAAGCTGAGATGACTACATGCTTGTAGGGCAAATGCTTGTCAGGGACAAAATTTGAAAAGCTTTAGGCTCTACTGTGGGTATAGCGTGACTTGAGAGATATTTACAGTGGACAGACTGAGAAAAAAAACACGGCTTTAGATAAGAGACGTATTTAGAAAATCTTAGCAAAACACTTCCGGTTTTTCTTTGCCAAAGCCTATAGAGGTCCAAATAAGATGCGAAAATTAAAACATTTTCAAGAATAACTCCTTTACTTTTCCATCGAGCCCTATGTTGTGACCATTCTTTAGAATTGTCTAGAAGAGCCGATTCTAGAGAGTGGTCACAACATAGGGTTTGGTGGAGAAATGATGATTTTAGTATTTGAGTACACATGTCTATCTGTTACTCTGACCTATCCTACTGGAACTCACCAGTATGGTCTTTCTGTGGCAATTCTAATTAGTACCAGCAAAATAGGGTTTGGCAGAGAATAAAAAAATTACATAGATCAGTACGTCTCTTGTCTACAGCCCTGAATACATTGACATTGACACACTATTATGAAAAATGTACAAAGATTTTTTGTTTCAGTTAAAAAAGCACTTAACAATAATAATAAACTACTAACAATTAGGGAGAACAATTTACACCAAGAGTAAAACATAGAGGACAGTAAAACTACAATGCAAATATAAATATATGAACAATGTGCAAACACGTAAACACCATGTATCAGCAATTCCAACCACAATAGTATACAGTATTGCCTTTAGTGTATTGACTCCCTTAATAAGCTATGACTTGTTTTTAGAAAAAACCCAACAAATACATCAGCCCTTTACCTGATGAATATCCATTGCAGACTCTAGGCATTATGAATATTGATTGACTATTTTTCTGTTATATAAAACAAGTGAATACATTACTATGACATACAGTATAGAATCAGATCTGAGATATTCTATAAGCCAACAAATACCCTGATTAAACTACTCCAATTGGAGCTGTCTTATCTGGGCCTAACTCTGTGTTTAAAGTCGTCAAAAGGCATCTCTATGAGGTAAAGGGTTAAACTGTATTTTTAAGTAGGATGACTATTAAAGTCCATTTGCATTTACTGTATTGTATGCATTGTTTGCCAATAAATGAAATGTATTCTATTTCACAATAAACAAGCAGCTCAAATTATTTTCAGCATTATATTTTAGCTGTAATAGTAACCTGTGTGTTTATAATATAAATCCAGAATAACACAGGCTATATTCTAGTCATAGGCTTCTTTTACAGTAACTTAAATGCACTAAAGATGTTATTTTCCGGCATACTCATATTGGCGAGCTGAGTCACAAAAATCATATTTAACTATGCTAAGAAACACATTTTCAATTTCTCAATAAGGAGTTTTATCTGAATGCAGCCAAGTACATTGCCAGATATCTCCTGTTTCAATGACAAATATCAAACTCTCCTACATAAATCAGTCTTCTATCCAGTTTACTGTCAATATGTACAAATGTATACCACACTCATTCTATCCAATACAGCATTATCAAATATGAACTGGCCTATGATACACCTAATATGACTTACAGTTTTAACTTGCCTTTCAGATGTACTTAAACATTAACAGGTCAACAGAGTTTATAAACTATCTTAAACAAGCCACTTGATGACACTGTTTCTACACTGCTTTTTTACCCTTTGAATGAGGGTAATGAGTTAGCTGTTATTTTCAAACAGTTTTGATGCAGATCATGTTTGCACTGTTTGTCATTGAACATCATTTTGTAAAGTTCATTCTTCATACTGAATAGCCTCTACAGTTAATCACTGATGGGTATTTTCCTTTGATTATTCAGTATTTAAGTATTTCATGCATGTAAGCAGTTAAGATTGTGTTTTATATTCAAATTGCTCTACTAACAATATTTAACCTTGCTAAAATACCCATGTGTTAGTGTACAGTGACATGTAAGTTTTACAACAACGTGAAAATATCTCACATGAATCTTATTTTATATATACAACATAACTGCTTTTTTAGAAACCCATTTCTTGTTCACATATTTCCAAATCTTAACAGAAGAAATAAAAAAAATTAAAGTTGCCTTGAAACTTGAATTATCTGGCAATAGTTTTCTTGTTTCTTTGGTGTTGTTTCTATATATAACAGCTGTTTTCTTCATTCAATCTGATCAGTCATCCATCATGTATGTGACAATACAACTTGTCTGAGCTAACATTCATACAGAATTCCTGTTTAACTTTCCCCATAAAGAAATGTGCACAAAAAAACCTGTACTAATCTATGTACAAATAAGCAAAATCAATACTCAAGCTAGCTAGTGTTTGTTTCAATTAAAACATTTATAATCATACAAACCAGTTATCCATGGCTGTACTGTAGGCAGTTAACATATCTCCAGATTACACTGTTAAATCATGCCTAGATGCAGAACCTATGTAATCATGCTATGTAAATTTCCATTGCCTCAGAAAAGGCTCTTAATTTGCAAATAATTAAGTGGGAGATTAGTCAATTCCAAATCCTTTCAAAATTATTCTGTGATTTAATTTGGTCTTGTCCTAATATGACATGGATTTCAAATTTCAAACTATTCTATCTTGTTGATTTTTGTTTCCCATCTAAATATTGCTGAACATTACACACAGGAAGCAGATTCACAGCTGAAACCAACCCATTATTGCACAGCGATTGACACATACTGTCAGCTGAACATACACAACTAGTCCTCCAACCCAGTCTGGCCAATCAAAGTGATGTGCAAGCCAAATCTGTTTTAATACCTTTCACCAGAACACACTTTTGAACATTCATCACATCCATTTGGTTGAGTTGATTCATTGCAGCTGTCAATGCAACACTTCAATGATTGTTTTTGCTTTGTACTAGGCTTCAATCAGATGTATCAAACACTGGCCTGTGTGCTACATACAGGGTCACCTTCCTGTACAACATCTGCTGGTCTTTGATGGCCACTAACAATAAACAGTCTACATCTCTATTAAGTCTCCATCTAGAAGTCGGCAAACTCCTTTGCACATTTCTCACTCGATGAGATCCTGAGAGGCTCCTCTTCGTAGTCGTCAAAGTTGCTTGTGTCCCCTGGGCCTCGGCATTTGGGTATGAAGGGGGCCTCCACCTGAGACACAACAAAACACCTTATAGTTTATTCACATAGTCCAATTGTCTACTGTTTCTGCAGTAAATCATGGATTCTTCTTTTCAGAAGTGAATCAGTCATCATACAACATGAATACAGCCCTGAAGCCAAGTAGTATCACTGCTGCAACACTAGGAATTTATCGTTAAGCCATATGACCTTAAACACAGTGTACTTGTCATACTATTTGTGAGTTTAATCTAGAATTGCGTCCACAGTCTATGGAAGGACAATATGCATGATGGTGCAATGATCTTTAGAACTCCAGTTTAAAGACTCCTCTAGGAGCTTTCTGCATAACTTTCACCCTGCATTAAGCATCCACCTGCCTAAAGGTATCTAAATTCTTCTCTACTAGAATTCCAGATTAGAGGGGTTTTACTGTATTTGATAATCCCAACTTTTTACTCATTTGCAAACAGACTGAACCAAGATTAGACAGCTCAAAAAAGAGAAGTCTGGTCAGAATCTTCTATGTTTGCTTATATATGTAACATGCTATTACAATGATTAAATTAATTTTCATAATGGGCAGATATTTTATAAACTATGATTATTCATCAAGTAATCATACAAAGTTGGGACATGAAAACTTTCAAACATACCTTTCTTTGATAGATTGCAATCCAGTCGGTGGTTGAGAACCATTTGTGATTTTTGATGTCATTTACTCCATTCTTCAGGTTGCCATAGCGCTTGGTAAGGTCCACTTGCAGGAGGTTTCTCAACAAATCCTTCAGGTCTGAGCTAAAGTGGGAGGGGAATCGTACCTGCAAAATTACACAATTGTTACATCCTTGTGAATATTAAATATTAATATAACATACACAAAATCCATTATCCATAGGAGATTGAACTGGGATAAGTAAATATCTGCTGTATAAATAAATTTGCTCAGAATAGAGTAGTGTATAATTTTAACCTCTTAGTCACGGCAAACTCATCTATACAAATATATGTGTGTCTGTCATTTATAAATTGGTTTTGAACAACACTGATTTAAGAAATATTAACCCTTTACCTGATAGTTACCCAATACATTTTGACATCTTTGCTTACAGAGTAGACCCTTGTCGGGGTCTGCTATGTTTGCTTATGAAATAATCTAGCTGATTCTACAGTTTGTGCCATTGTCAAAACTCTCCTGATTTATGACAATATTATAAACATTCAGCAAATCAATATTGTTGTAACCCTTTCCTTCATATAAATGCTTTTTCATGCATTTTCAAACAGAGTAGCCCCAGATCAGACAGCTCCTATAGGAGCCGTCTGATCTGGGTCTGCTCTGTTTGCTAATGGAATTTGATAGATGTTTCTTTAGTTTCTAAATGGCAACTGAACAATATTCCACCTTCCATTATAACTATTTTGTCGATGGATATCCATGAATATTCAGTGGGTATTGAAAATTGCACTAAATATAGAAGAGGTAAAGGGTTAAACATGAATATTCATCAGGTGGAGGGCTAAATACAATTGCTAGAATGAATTTATTTGCTGAATGGCATTATATGTAACTGCTTTACTGTGCGGTGTCAGGAAACTTGTCTAGCAGCTGCATGTCGTTGTAATGTCTTATAATTTAT
Organism: Azorinus chamasolen; assembly: GCA_963576725.1. Taxonomy (NCBI): domain Eukaryota; kingdom Metazoa; phylum Mollusca; class Bivalvia; order Cardiida; family Solecurtidae; genus Azorinus; species Azorinus chamasolen. The sequence continues at coordinate 96,505,460 of OY755243.1, forward strand.
GTAACTGCCTTACTGTGCAGTGTCAGGAAACTTGTCTAGCCCTTTCCCTGTTCTATGTTTATACCAGATTTCAATACTGAATAGTCGTGGACAAAATAGTTATAAGGAAATATGGAAGGTGAACATTGTAGCAATTTTAGAAAGTAAAGAAACAAAATCTTTCAAATTCCATTTGCAAACAGAGCAGACCCTGATCAGATGGCTCCTGTAGGAACCGTCTGATCTGGGTCTACCTTTGCAAATGCATGAAAACACGTTTATATGAGGGAAAGGGCTAGCAGTTGCATGTCATTGTGATTTTTTTTGCATTATTGTCTTTTATTGTATTAACAAACTAAAGTTAATCCTTTAAATACTGTAAGGGAATGTACTGATATTTGATAACAGTGTAGACCCAGATCAGAGGGCTAATAGAGGAGCCCTCTGATTAGGGTCTGCGCTATTTGTCATTTCCCGTTGTCAATTTAATCTCAAACTAAATGGACTCTATAGTTACAATTTGATGGACTATTCCACTAAATATTTGGCATTCAAAGGGTTAATCTCTGTGACAAAACTTCCAACTTGCAGACCAGATACATGTGTTAGCACTCACTGTCACAGGAGACTTATATCACATGCTAATAAAACATTCTTATTCAGCTTATATGCAATCAGATTTATGCCAAATTAAGCATATGTTTCTATCCAATGAGACAGAATTTTAGATCGGATTTACATTTACATGCAACTATCATCCTACGTCTGTGAGGTTATTGAAAACAAGCCTTCAGTAACACTTTACCATATTAATATTCATGAAACAAATATCTATATCATGAATATCTATTAGCCCAATGTTTATAATGGTATATGAACACATGACATTTTGGCCATGGAAACAACTGCAAGATATAAACATTCCAAAAATTCCATAAGCAAGCATAGCTGACACTGATCAGATAGCTCCTGCAGGAGTTGTCTAATATGGGTCGACTCTGTTTGCAAAGGAGTCTCTATCACGACAAGGGTTAAATGGACCCTGTTCTACTGTAACATGGGAAGACTTATCAGTGCAAAAGCAGTGGAGAGGTAATGCTCCCCTGGAAGTTTTTGATGAAGACAAATAGGCGCATATTTTGACTTTCAGCATGCTGAGCAATTTTCTATAGGTAGAAAATGTCAGCTTAATCAGTTCTGATGAACCATTTCCCTGTTCAATTTCCATGTAAGAAATAATATCGAGAGTATCTATTGGCTGGATTTTTATAGGATAAACTTTTCAAGGAAGTTTTTACTGGTACTTTGACAAAAACTGTAGAATCAAATCCATATCATATCAAAAGTAAACAGAGCAGACCCTGATTGGACTGATGGATAGCTAGGAGCCATCTGATCTGAGTCTACCATGTACTCTGTTTGCAAATGTGTGAAAAGGCATTTATATGAGGGAAAGGCTTAATATCTTTTCATCCACTTATTTAAAAAAATAAGCACAATCACAAAGTCAAGTTTGGATCCTGATGAAATGCCAGACTACCTAAACTATTTGTAACCGACATCACAAATCCCCTACAGTATGACAGTAATATGCTAGACAATGAAAATAGCTTCATAATGGAATGGGAAACTAATAGAAAAAATAATAATATCAGGTTTCATTTGTCTTCTTGAGCGGAGCTAATACAGTTTTATCATTGGATATATATTTCTACTTCCCCATAAAATAAATATTTGTATCAGGTAAAATACATCAAAGTGAATCTACAATCAAGAATTTTCTGTATGTTAAAATTAATTGTCTCCTTGGCATAAAGCATTGTGACCAAAAGCAAGTAGCCCTGAATTTGACTAGAATTCAAAATCTGTCATTCAGATTTTCAGTATATAAACATTTATAAGGAGTTTCTTACCTTCCCTGATACGATCTTCTCATAGATCTGGATTGGCTGATCAGCAAAGAAGGGTGGGTAGCCAGCAGCCATTTCATAGACGAGCACACCCAAGGCCCACCAGTCAACTGCTTTGTTGTAGCCCTAGTCAAATAAACAAAACATCTGGGGTTAGTCTTACAAAGATTTGTATGACTGAAATGTCATGAGTTCTGGCCTGAATTGTTGCACTCTAGACAGGGCAAACATTTTGGCTATGCCTGTACTAATAAATGTCATAAGCTTTCATAATAAAATATTGTAAGAAAAAAACTAATCTGAACTAACAACTTAAAACCTACTGGTAACAGTGTAAACTCCTTTTATCCTTTTACTCCATGAATATTCATATATAAGAAATGATGACATAAGGAATAGTTCATGTCAAATGTAAAGAGGAAGCTTTGGCCATGGAAGAAACAGCAGAATCAGACCCATATCATTCCATAAGAAACAGAATGGACCCTGATCAGACAGTGCCTACAGGACCCGTCTGATCCCAGTCTAGTGTTTGTAAAGATGCTAACCTTTTACTCCATAAATATGCATTTGCAAACAGAGTAGACCCAGATCAGAGGACTCCTGTAGGATCTCTTTGCTTATAACATAATTTATATTTAATTCTAAAATCTACACTTTCTGTCTTGATTCAATATTTGTGTGTTCATGTGTTATATTACAACTACAGCTAATTACTATGCATGATGTCATCACTTCTTACATGAATATTCATGGAGTACAGGGTTAAAAGGTGTATAATTGGAGTGTAGGATACGGTCATCTGGTGTATTTGTCATTTTCATAAAATCCTGGACTAAATTCATGACATAACATGACCAAATTAAATGTATTTTTAATAGGGGAAATCACTGCATCAGGTCAGCTTCTGTGACAATCAAAATACTTCGGTAATGACGCTAATGCCACATAAAGTATATGACACGCCATCTACATTGTTATGGATAAGTTCAATAAACAGTTGTAATTTTGATCTTTGTTTATAGACAAAATCGCAAACTTGTCAGGCTATGAAGGACTTTTAGCTTCCTTTACAGCTGAACAGGGAGGGACTGTTCTTTCAATTGATCTGGTTCAGCTGATCTCCCCACACAAGACTATTCCCTAAACACATTTGTGTTACCATTGTGCAATCTAAGAATTATTCACTGCTATGTAATTAGATATTTTTATGAGCTCAGAAATGAAAGAATCATATGGTTCCAACATAGCTATGGATTTTTCTTTACTTCAAATGCCAACATAAAATAATCCATGTCATAACTCCTAATAACTTCCTAAAAAAAAATAGCCATAAATATGGATATAGAAATCCCCTTGCAAATAAATGAGAACATGCTAATAAAGTTAATTTTATTTCAGTAACATTCTGAGAAGTTTTAAATTTTCTAACAGCCCCTTTCGACTTTTTTCCTCTTTTTCTCATCAGACCAATCTAAACTTAAAAGGTACACAATGACAGAATTAAGACATGAACAGTCTATAAAAAAGTTGATTACCCTAGCTAGGTATTCAGATAAATTTAGGCAAAAAGTGCACACTAAGATCATACATCACCTGAAGGAGCCATTTGATCAGGGACTTCACTATTTGTTATTATGTCGGTCTAATTTGAGGTCATCAAAGTGGCAACAAATTGAATATGCTGTTGTTTCTTTTTTAACGCTTTACCGTATAGGCTATTTTTAGATACAACCTCTTTGAATAAATCTACCGAAAAGGACCATTAACAAGAGAAAAGGAATTTTTTTTAGAATTTTGTAGTTTGAAACCATTGTGATTAATAGAGCATTTGCTCCTATAGGAGCAAATGCTCTATTTATCACAATGGTTTCACAAAGTGACCCTTCTACAGAGGCGTCAAAAGTCGTCAATATGCGGGAAAGGGTTAAAAATAATGATAATTACACATGATTGTAACTGCAAAAGTTATATTCTCCCAAAACGTTTAAAGATGGTACATGTACTAATTTAATTCTTTCCCCATTTAATATTTATGTCAGAAATGATGACATCATGAATATTTATTAGCTGAATTTTTACAATGGTACATGAGCACGGGATTTTACCATGGCAGAATATGTAGAATCACATCTATATAATTCCATAAGCAAACAGAGCAGACCTTGATTAGGCAGCTCCTACAAGAGCCTTCTGATCTGGGTCTACTCTGTATAGGCGTTAAAAGGTGTTTATATGAAGGAGAAGGTTAAGTACATCTTGTATATATATATATATCTAAGTCAAACACGGTAAAATATTTCAGAAGGCGTTTGTAGAGGACTATTATAAATTCAGTACAAGCCAGACCCAGTTAATATCCTCTAGCCTTACACAAGCCTAACAGACAGCTGGAAATAACCTGGCAGTTTTCTCATTACAGACTTCAGTGGGGAGAATGTCAAACGGAATAATGGATCACCTGACAGCAGGAAAAACGACAAGGTTGCTATGACTGTATGGCTTATTCATTGTGGAAGGAGAACTCAAGCTTTAATTCGTAGATTTTGACCCTTTGAACACATGGATTTCAATGACAATGTAGACTATGAACTAAATACGTTTTGATCTTGTTTTTAGTTTCTTTCACCACAATATTTTTCTTCTCCATCCCCAATACAGAGTGCTGGAGTAAATCTTTTTCATGAGGTAACACACCTTATGTTGTTTAACAACACTTTGCAGTTTTTATTTGTGCTGTATTTGACAGAAATCCATTCAGCCTTTAACCCTTTACAAATAGTAACATCTTTTCACAGCTTCGCAAACAGAGGAGATCCACATTAGATGACTCCTATATATGAACTGTTTGATCAGGGTCTGCTCTGTTTGCCCATAGATATGGAACTACATGTATCTAGATCTGATTCTACAGTTTCTGCAAGAGCCAAGAAAATCCTGTGTTCATATATCATTATTAAAAGTCAGCCAATAAATACTCATGATGTCGTTAATTCTTACATGAATATTCATGAGATAAAGGGTTAATGACACAAGACATAGACAATCTACAGGACATCCTTTCATCTATCAATCCATACAGACAGATAGCATAACATCAAATGTTTCCCCAAACTTTAACCCTTTACTTTCAAGAATATCAATGAAAGAAATGACGACATCATGAATATTAATTTGATTAATTTTTTAATATGGCTTATTAACACATGGAATTTTTGCTAAAGCAGAAACTGTAGAATCAACTGACAACTCTATATTATTCCATGAGCAAACAGAGCAGACCCTGTAGGAGCCATCTGACACTGGGTATTTATAGAGTAACAAGTTAGGAGAGGCATAATAATAAATTCACCACAAACTTTACTCAGATGAAAACTTCAATGCTTTGAGTGTGGTTTCCTGACAAAGCCTCTATTAGTGTATATTTCTGTACAATGGATACCTACAGAGCCAATATTGCATACCACATTTTGTTTCTATTTGCAAACAAAAGCAGCCAAGGCATGCTTGCTATTTGCATAATAGCAATACAAATTCACAGTATTTGCATAAACAATATCTTATTTTCTGAAGGAATGACAAATGACTCTCTCAGTCTGGTCCTTATACACTTTCACAAAGTTGAGAAATCATTAGTATCATAAGGCTCTAATTAATCTATCACTACAAATCAACACTTTTTGCTGCCTTGAAATTCTCAGCTTTTTAAATAAAGCAATGTTGTGCTTACTAAATGCTTAACCATTTGAATGATGATTATTCAAAGTGGAATGGCTGATCACTGTTTTACCTGAGAGTCCTGATTCAGTATGATAGACTTGCATGTGTATACAAACAGTAATCAGAAGACTCATCTAGAGGGCAGGACCTTTGATCTGGGTCTACACTGTTTGCAAAAGCCAGTGCACCTATTTCTCACATTCAAAGGTTTATATCTTAGGAGTATGTGTTGGTGAGCATGTTTTCTAACATACAATATGTGATAATAGTGACCTAGTGATTTCATTTTCAACCTGAGTATTTCCCTGCCTCCGGGATTAGGTACTACATGTACCCCTTTACCTCATGAATATTCAAGTAAGAAATCATTTTTATAGAGCCATACAAACAGAATTTTTAGGGTACGACAGAAATTGTAGAATCCAGTCTATTTAATTCCATTAGCAAACAGAGCAGACCCTGATCAGACGGCTCTTATAGGAGCCGTCTGATCTGGGTCTACCCTGTTTGCAGATGCGAGGAAATGCGTTTACATGAAGGAAAGGGTTAAGCATTCAAAGGGTTAATCTAATTGTGGCATGACTTCCAAGTTGTGACCTGGACACTATTTACATGTACACCTCCACAGCCTAATGTTATTGGATCAATTTATTTTGATCCCTTGGCATGTTGTGTAAGGCCCACTCAGTTTCCAAGGATTAAATAAGAGATTTTGAATGACAAACAGAGCAGACACTGATCAGACTGCTTCTGTATGAGCCCTCTCATCTAGGTCTACAGTTTGCAAATCAAGCATATCACTGTAACTTGTTTTTCCTGCAATAACCCTCTACTCCATAAATACGCTTTTCTACGCCTTTGCAAACAGAGTAGACCCAGATCAGTTTCCTATAGGAGCCATCTGACCAGGGTCTGTTCTGTTTGCTTATGAAATAGTTAAGATATGATAAGACAGTTTCTATCATGGCTTAAAATGAATGTGTCCATGTGTTTTTATAACTACATGTAGTATTTATATCCATGACGTCATTATTTCTTACATGAATAGTCATGGAGTAAAGGGATAATGTGTGTGAAGTAGAATGTTAGGTATGCGTGACAAACCTTGCTGAGGATGATCTCAGGAGCCAGGTACTCTGGGGTTCCACAGAGAGTCCATGTGCGACCCTTCACTCTCTTTGCAAACCCGAAATCTGTCACCTGATAACAGAAAACAAACACAATTAATGGGATTGCAGAATAAAAATTATCATTTAACATATATATGTAATTATAACAGAATAATGCAGTACATTTAAATCTCGATTATTCAAACATTTAAAATATGAATTATCATCGATCTTTAAGATAGATGGCAGCTTAATGCATGGTGAAAGCCATGCAGAAAGGAGCTTTCTGCATGACTTTCACCATGCATTAAGCAGCCACCTGCCTAAAAGGGTCTAAATTCTTCTATACAGAAAATGCGAATAATCGAGATTTTACTGTACTTTTTTCATTTAACAAATTAGAATTAATGTTTTGCATAGACTTAATTGTTCCTTTACATTCATGAGTGATATTTTAAACCCTTTGAACGCTGAGTATTTAAAGTGGAACCGCCAAACAGTGTTTAACTGTAGAGTCCATTCAGTATGAAAGACTTAAATTCGCTATAGGAACTTGAATGACAAATAGTGCAGATCCTAAATAGGAGTCTCCTTTAGGAGACTTTGATTTGAGTCTACATTACATGTATTTGCAAACGCCAGTACAATGTATACTTTAAGCTTTCAAAGGGTTAAATGAATCTGTGTTCATTTAATTGAATACAATTAACCCTTACCCTGTGAAACAATGTCTGCTTACAGTAAATTTGGATCTGGTGCAATTTTGACTATGGTACTTCCATTTCGATCAAGCTTTTCAGAAACCATTAACCGTGTGTGAAAGAGCTTGTATCCTGATGAGACACGGGGTATTCAGCTTCTCATATGGATCCAAGCCGTTTGCAATTTCCAAACGTGAGTCAGGTTGAGGGCAGTGGGATAAGGGTTCATTTAAAACAAGATAATCAGTTTTACATAAGTTTTAAAAATAACACATAATTTCTGTTAATGCATATGAAATATCGGTAAATGTTCAAAACATGAAATAATACTCAGTGGCTAATAGCTTTCTTTTTTACTTCATTGTCACTGAATGTTACAAGATATACAGTGCAGTAAAAACCCTTTAATGCGACCAGCAAAAAGGGGCATAATTCACAGTGGCAAAGGCAGGTAGTTGCTTAATGCAGGACAAAAGTTATACAGAAAGCTCCTATAGGAGCTTTCTGCATAACTTTCGTCCTGCATTAAGCAACTACCTGCTTACATAGACAGCCATGTTTATTCATTAAGTGGTCACATTGGAGGGGTTTTACTGTATCTTTAAAATGCCTTTGCAAACAGAGTAGACCCAGATCAGACAGCCCCTGTAGAAGCTGTCTGATCTGGGGTCTACTCTGTTTGTTTATGACATGTAGATCTGATTTCTGTTATATGTGATTAATATTCATAATGCAATTATTACTTGCATAGAAATTCATCTGGTAAGAGATTCAACAAAACTGAGAGTAACAGATGGTGCAGACCTTGATAAAATAGCTCCTTTAGGAACAGTCTGATCTGAGTCTACACTATTAAACTTAAGTTTGTCTGGACAAATATTTAGGGTACATGTATTACAGTAATTTTTTAATTGATATATTCGTATTTAGCCCTTTCCCTCATATAAACCTTTGCATACAAATTAGACCAAGATCAGACGACTAAGGTAGGTGCCATTTGATCAGGGTCTGCTCTATTTATACTCATGTTGTCATGAATATTCACCATGGAAAGGGTTAACAATAAACAGGCAGACTTTCAGAATTCAGATAAGTACTGATTATATTGATTGCTGCACCTAGCCAATCTACAAACAAGGCTCATGTCTAACTTTGTTTAACCCCTTCCTCCATAAATACGCCTTTCTACGCCTCTATAAAAGTCACTTTATGAAACCATTGTGATAAATAGAGCATTTGCTCCTATAGGAGCAAATGCTTTATTTATCACAATGGTTTCAAGCTACAAAATTCTAAAATTTTCCTTTTCTCTAGACAATGCTCCTTTTCGGTAGATTTATTCAAAGTGGTTGGATCTAAAAATAGTCTATGGAGGAAAGGGTTATCCCTTTCCTTCATATGAACACCTTTTCACGCATTTCCAAACAGATTAGACCCAGATCAGAGGGCTACAATAGGAGCCGTCTGATCAGGGTCTACTCTGTTTGCTTATGGTATGATATAGATCTAATTCTACTCTTTCTGCCTGAGCCAAAACATCTTGTGTACATATTATGCCATCATAAAAGTTCAGCTAATTTTTATTTATGACATTGTTATTTCTTTTATGAATATTAAACAGGGAAAGGGTTAAGTACTTTGTTTAATTAACCCTTTCCTTCATACAAACATTTTTTCACATATTTGAACAGAATAGACCTAGATCAGATAGCTTTTGATGGAGCCATCTAATGATGGTCAGCTCTGTCTCTTACGAAATTATGACTACAGTTTCTACACATACCAAAATTAATGCACGTGTACATAAATTATGCTGTTAATTCAGTTAATGAATATGCATGATGTTATTACTTCTGACATGAATATTCAACAGGGAAAGGGTTAAGTACCTTGAGTATACAAACAAAATAAAAATCTTCCCTACTATTATTCAGTCTGAATATCATAACATTACAGAAAAGATTTAGGATAGTCAAATTTTATCGATAACATTATCTCAAACGAAAACAAACATAGTAAAACATTTAAAAGTATTTACATTTTCTGATAAAATACATAAATACAAATGTCATTGAAGCTTTAAATGTCAACATCTGTTAACAGAAGTTAATGGGTTGAACCAACCGATTAAACAAAATGTTAGCCAAATCTAAAGAAGAAATACAATCCCATATGTAGCCAACACATTTCTGCCTCTGCACAATACAAGTTGACAAAAATTAAAACAAATACTCTAATAACCCTAAGTATTCGGAAAGACAGATCGGTACTTAGGCAAATAGTGTAGACCCAGATCAAATGGCTCCTGAAAGAGCCTTTTGATCATGGTCTACACTATATGCTACTGTCAGTCTAATTTCAAGTTAGATTAATGTTTTTGCCAAATTGAATTATTCAGCTTCACAAACCAGTGGAGTGGGTAGATTCAGTGTGTGAATACTTAGGGTAAATCAAGATTGGTATGTATGTTCAGATTTGTAATTTCAAACTACAAGAATATTCTTAACCCCCCCCCCCCCCCCCCAAACCATGGAACTATTTTAAAGTTATGTGCATTTCACTGAATACTTTCAAGCCTTCAAGCAGATGGCTAGTATTGGCTGCATAGAGGACACACATGTTAAGATAAAAGGCAAACTAAAACTTTTTATATCAAGGTAATCGAGTTTGAAAGTAAGAATGCACTTTCCTGAAAATAAAACAACAAAAATAATATACATGTATGTAAAGGTGGACAGGAACACAGTCCTGAAATTTGAAGATCAACTGACAGTGCATTTTGTAGTTATTTAAAGACCAAGCATATATTTTCTGGGTTGCAACTTGCAATGGTTTCTGGGCAAAGCAAGGGAAGAGGTGGAGCAAGGGAGATAATTCCAATTAGACTGTCTTTCTTTTGCTTTGATCATAAATGGTTGGTATAATGATTACTTCATCAATACAAAAAAACAAATCTTCAGGTAATTGATTACCTTAAAGTAAAATCAATTCAAAATGACTTCTTTTGTACTTTTCAAAACGATTATGAGGATTCCCCATACAAAAGGGCAGCAACAAGACCGGGTCTCTTTGTGATTAGATACTCTCATAATAATTATGATATCTATGAACATGTCTGTTACAGTATCAACAGTATCTCACAAGCCTTTACAAAGGTACCACACACTTGGATTGACTCCTTGTCTCTATTAACCCTTTATTCCATGAATTGTGACAGAAACTGTATAATCAGATCCATAATGTCATCAACAAACAGAGCAGACCCTGATCAGACGGCTCCTATTATAGGAGCCTTCTGATCTTGGTCTACTCTGTTTACAAAGGCATAAAAATGTGTATTTTTAATGAGAAAAGGGTTAAGAAGATCCTCTGTTATCTTTGATTTCTAACAATGTAGCTTCTTGGAATAAATTAGATCAAACAGTACTGAACTATTCAATCCATTCAGTATTTAAAGCTTTATTTGTTTTTAATGATCTGGGTGTACACTATTTATGGATACCAGTACACATGTTTCCTCACAGTATTCAAAGGGTTTAGCTGCCAACCACTTCTGATATTTTTATGGAAATTACCAGATGTATAAGGCTTTTCAAACTATTAAGAAACATTAACCCTTCTCTTGCTGAATTTTAAAATACATTTCTCCTTCTTTACCCATGCCCTGTTGTATAATTACATATATCTTCACTGTGTACAAGTATTTCGCTGTGCAGTCACTGCTATGGAGTGCACTGGTTGCACAATCAACTTGTAAATAGTGCAGACCCTGATGAGACAGCTCCTGCAGGAGCTGTCTCATCTGGGTATTCACTATTTACAGGTAGGTATATTGATGTGAATAGCAAGCGAAGGGTTAAGCAAGGATAAACCATCAACTGTACAAAGTGTGAAGCTCATTACTTTCCCCTCAATTACCCGTAATATTTGACCAGACATGTGTAGACAAATAGTGTAGACCTAGATTTAAATTGATCCTGAAGAAACACTTTGATCAGAGACTACAGTAAAACCCCTCTAAACCGGAAATCTAGAAGAGAAGACTTCGGATACTTTTATGCAGGTGGCTGCTTAATGCAGGGTTAAGGTATCTAGGAGCTTTCTGCATGATTTTCACCCTGCATTAAGCAGTCACCTGTCTCCAAGATTGATAATTATACTAAATTTAATGCCCAGTTTAGAGGGGTTTTATTGTACAATCATCAAACCATTACGGAACTGACTTATCTGGCTTAACAGTGAAGGGGCGAGAGTGGGTGTCCTAAAATTTAGGATATATACTAGTGTTGGGAATCAGAACCCAAAATTTTACTCGATCATCGGCACATGTTCAAGATCGATCATCAAGTAAAAATCACAATTGAATTCTAATATGATGGACTTATTTGAGTTTGGGTAAAGGCCAAATATGCGTTGTAGGATTCCAATCAATGTATATCCAGACCAATCTCTAAAACATGATATTTGATTTGGGTAAACGGTTTTAAATCTTAGATTACAAAATGATTCAGTTCATTTAACCCTTTCCCTGTTCTATGTTTATTACAAATTTCAATACCTGCTGAATATTCATTGAGAAAATAGTTATAATGAAATATGGAAGGTGGAACATTGTAGCCATTTTAGAAAGAAAAGAAACAGATCTTTCAAATTCCACTAGCAAACAGAGTAGACCCTGATCAGACGGCTCCTCTAGGAGCTGTCTGATCTGGGTCTTCTCTGTTTGCAAATGCGTGAAAACAAATTTATATGAGGGAAAGGCTTAAAACAATAACAAATAATGTGTAAAACCCTAATTAGCTGTTTGGCCTTGTCTGCTTTTACTGTTTGCTAAACTGTATGGTCTCCATAAGGTTATGTATAAATCGTCCACTATTATTATTATTATTATACCACATTTATATAGCGCTCTTTTCACACGGGATATGTGCGTTCAAAAGCGCTGAAATTACATGAAACCTGTTCCTATAACCTGTTCTTCGTTGATCATCATGTTGGATTCTTCACAAAGTGATCTCCGAGTACTCGGCATATGACGTATATAATTATACTGTACATGTCGTGTACTGGTATAAGAAAAGGTCACAAGAGCTCGTTGATAAAGAAAGTGGTCAAACAGTCTAAATAAAGCGATAGTCTGATCAGGACATGTCAATTGCAGACACTTATTGACAGGCATTGCGTAATTCCACCAGACATGAGAAAACATTTCTACTGTAACAATGTAGTTTTCAACTAAAATCATGATTTTTTCCAGGAAGTAACAAATCAGCGTGCCGGTTGCCATAGCAAAGACAGTGGAGGATTTTGTTTTCCTGTATGCTATTGCACCACAGTGCTGTACTTTCTTGTTCTGATATCCTGCATTACCCAGCACTCTATTTCCTTTCTATGGCTAATAGTGCTGTCGATTATCATTTATGGTTAGGTTTCTTCTTTTAACCTTTTCCTTGTTGAATATGCATACCTATGATTTTTGGGTGTTGGTTGAAACTGTAGAGTCAGATCTATTATAATTTCATAAGCAAACAGAGCAGACTCTGATCAGACCACTTCTACAGCAGCTGTCTGATCTGGTTCTACACCTTTTGCAAGGAATAAATATATAAGACGAGTTAAGTGTAGATTTCAATGTGTTGCCAGTGTTTCATTGTTTAGATCCTAATCATGTTAATTGGTAGATATCTGATAGAGATCCCAACATTTATCCAGTGTATGTTAGCTCTGCTGCACTGGTATTACCAAAGTCAATACCAAGCTTTGTCTAGCAGTGTGTACGTAATCCTTGCCAAAGCTAATGGCTGATGGCCAATAGTTTATGTTCAAGAGAGGGAGAATTACCTACGGTATATACAAAGCTCTCCAAACATTAATCCCATTCCAAGCTAAAGAGGTCTATATTAAAGTCTGGAGTAGATTCTTGTTGTTTGTTTGTTTTCAGCAGACTGTACATGTATTTAAGTTACTGCTATTAACCCTTTCCTTCATGAATATTCGTGTAAGAAATAATGACATCATGAATACTAATTAGATCAATTGTTACAGTAGCACATGGACACAGGAAGTGTTGGCTATGTCAGAAACTGTAGATTCATATCTATGGTATCTTATATCAAGTAGACAGGGCAGACGCTGACCAGACAGCGCCTATAGGAGCAGTCTGATCAGGGTCTGCTGTGTTTTCTTATGACATGATACACATCTGATACTACACTTTTTGTCAGAGCCAAAAAAATCATTGGTAGTTTTACATTATGAAAATTCAGCTAATAAATATTCTTATTATCATTATTTCTTTCATGAATATTGAACCGGTAAAGGGTTAAATTGTAACTTTTTTTTTTCTTGCTCTTTTGAAAATACAACCAAACGTATCAAGTGACATACCAAATTTTTCCACATGTTACAGTTTTCATATTAATTTCCAAGTGCAAGTTAGTGAATGACAGAGAATTACCGATAATCAAATCACATACCTTATCCATTGACCTGATAAATATTCATGTAGGAAGAAATGGCATCATGAATATTTATTAATTGCATTTTTATAACGGTACATGAACATGAGAAGTGTAGCCATGGCAGAATCAAGATCTATATAGTTAGAATCAGAACTATATAATAAACAAACATAGCAGATCATGATTAGATGGCTCCCACAGGAGCCATCTGGCCTGGTGCCTATCAAAGTTTTTCAGTCTGAGTACGAAATTATGTTCAAGCTCCAGATCGGTCATACGTCAAAATCTGATCTACCTGATGCTGGAGTATAATGATTACAGGCTATAATTTTATACTCCAAATTATGTAAGCTTTAGTCAAAATATGACTTGGAAAATACTTGAGAACGAAAGCATAACCAGACTAAAGAACTTCTATAGGCACCAAGCCTGATCTAGGTCTACTATGTTTGTAGAAGTGTGAAAAGGCAATTACTATCATGTAAAGGTTTAAGTTGTTTTCCACTGATAAAAATGCAATGTACTTTTGTTCAAATTTCTTTAAATCGATGTGGTATAAGACTGGACTAATAATACTGGTTCAATTCAATTAAAAACACCAATAAAACGCAGAGCACCCATTGACTGTTAACATTTGCACTATTAAATATTCATTTCTTGTAAAAGTGCAGTTTATTTTTAGAAACAGTGGAGGGGCTAAGGTTGCTTTCACACCAATTATGTTCCAAAAGAAAATTTAATTTGAAATACGAGGACAGCACTACCCATTCATGGGTAACTTTTCCAGCAGGAACTATATCATTCGAGTTTTCCTAGAACCAGTCTGAGCCATGTAATTATGGGAAGAATGCCAGATTTACCCCCAGAGGGATAGAGCTAAAAATACCAGAGAGCTGCAGGAGAAAACAATAGGTGACAGTTACAATATGGAGTTACACACAATAAGGACCAATTTTCAATGTTCCAATGAGCCCAAAATAGAAAATAGCTATTTCTTCTCAATAAACTACCGAACTTCCTCCAGGCATCATTTACATCTTTGAGTAAGGAGCCATGAATAATGAATGGCACGATTATAACATTTTTCAGCTTGAACCAAGGTCAGACAGAAAAATATTCAAACTTAAAAACAAGATCGAAACACACAGCAATTTGAGATCTGGTAAAGCTTAATTCAGATCATTATCTAAGATCTTGACATTTATAAAAGCTTGATCTTGACCCATGCGGTTAAACATGCACTACCCAAAGAATTCAAAAATCAAGATAGAACACTTCATTGAGACAAACAATTAACCCTTTCTCTGTTCTATGTTTATTCCAAATTTCAATACCTGATGAATATTCATGGCAAGCCTT
Source organism: Azorinus chamasolen (assembly GCA_963576725.1). Classification (NCBI taxonomy): domain Eukaryota; kingdom Metazoa; phylum Mollusca; class Bivalvia; order Cardiida; family Solecurtidae; genus Azorinus; species Azorinus chamasolen. The sequence continues at coordinate 96,520,699 of OY755243.1, forward strand.
GAAGGTAGTTATAATGAAATATGGAAGGCAGAATATTGTAGCCATTTTAGAAACTAAAGAAACGGGTCCATCAAATTCCATAAGCAAACAGGAGCCGTCTGATCTGGGTCTACTCTGTTTGCAAATGCGTGAAAACACTTTTATATGAGGGAAAGGGTTAAAATTTAATCTGACAAGGTCTGTGGTACATCTAGTCGTATTCAAGGAATAAAATAAGTTTTAATCATAAACTGACAAATAGTTTTTCATGTGTAATCAGAGGGTAGTTCCCTTTGAGAGAATATAGGCAAGTGTGTATTGACAGACATGACATGTTACAGGTCACAAAATGTCAATTGTACAAGACATACATGACATTGATTTAAAGATTTGGTATACTATATTAATAAAGCAGTCTTAAAATAGCAATCAAAAGCTATTTATAGAAATTCACCTTATACAAATTTATGCATGACTGATCAAACACAGAGATCAACCTATTAACCCACTTGGAAAAGCTTTCACCTGATGCAAATTTACACAATCCCTTTTATTTCAATTCTATAGGTTTATTGCACTTGCATTAGGTTACACCCAATGATAAACTCAAGGTTGAATCCTTTCATCTATGAATTTATTAAGGCATGAATATTCATGCACTGAATTCTTTTAATTTACATATTAATAAGGACATTTTTGGCAGTGACATAAACTTCAGAATTAAATCTATATTATTCCTTCAGTAAACAGAGCAGACCTTGATCAGTTAGCTCCAATAGGAGCGGTCTAATCTGGGTCTACTCTGTTTGCTAATTTGCCCAGTCATCTACAGTGAAAACTTGATTATTCGAACTATCAAATACAAACCATTATTGATCTTTAATGCAGATGGCAGCTTAATGCAGGTGGTAGCTTAATGCTGGGTGAAAGTCATACAGAAACCTCCTCTAGGAGGATGACTTTCACACTGCATTAAGCAGCCACCTGCCTACAAAGACAGAAATCCTTAATTACTAACATTTCGTAGTATCGATTTTTTCTGTATAATATTATATGAGAGATAGGATTAACCTTTTGAACGCTAAATGATTCATCCTTAATTATATTATATTGATGAAGTTCATTCAGTATGAATGCATATAGAGTGCAAGCCCTCTGATCTGAGTCTACACTGTTAATGTCAATACTTTGGTTTCCCACATTCTCTGTGTTAACCATAAGCATGCCGTTATTGGTGAGTTTATATCTTTGCTAAAGACGAAGATGAAGACAAGGTAAAATAATTTTACCACACAGTTGGGATCCAGATAATACATAATATAAGACGTCTACTTGCTTGGAGTTACATTAATATCAAGAGCACTTGACAATTTAACAACTCTTGTGAGAAAGACTTAATTTTTATAAGTCAGTTTAACCCAGTACTCCATGGATATTCAGGCAAGAAATAATGATATCATGAATATCAATTCACTGAAGTTTTATAATGGTACAATATAAATGAATAAAAAATTATGGTGACAAAAAATGTAGAATCAGATCTACATTATACCAAAAGCATACAGAGCAGCCCTGATCAGATAGCTCCTACAGTAGAAGTCTGAATCAGTGATCTGGGTCTACTCTGTCTGCAAAGGCATAGAATTGTGTACTTATAGAGTACAAGTCTTAAGAACCTTTTCTCTCATACACATGCCTTTTCAAACAGAGTAGACCCCAGATCAGACAGGTCCTTTAGGAGCTGTCTGATCAGGGTCTGCTGTTTCCTTATAACAGAATATAGATTGGATTATACAGTTTCTGCCCAAGCCAAAGACCTATGATAACACGTGTTTTATCATAGGTCTTTGCCCAAGCCAAAATTTCCTTTGTTTATTATTATGCCGTTTGGAAAAATAATCTAATTAATATTATTGATTTCATTATTTCTTACATGAATATTAACCCTTTCCCTGTCCTATATTTAGTACAAATTTCAATACTTACTGAATATTCATTCACAAAATAGTTAAAAAGAAATATTGAAGGTACTACATTGTAGACATTTTAGAAAGCAAAGAAACAGATCTATCAAATTCTGTAAGCTAACAGAGTAGACCCTGATCAGACAGCTCCTCTAGGAGCTGTCTGATCTGGGTCTACTCTGTTTGCAAATGCGTGAAAACACGTTTATATGAGGGAAAGGGTTAAACAGAGAAAGGGATAACTGAGGCAGACAATGTTCATTTGGGAAAGCCATTTGCAGTGTGTGCTTAAGATTTTGATAACACTTTCTGCAGGATATCAGTCTCCCTTGAGAAATATGTTACTAAACCAATTTCATGCACTGCTAAATTGGTAACATAATTCCAATTAAAACTGCTGAACATGTGTAGCAATTGCGTCTCGGTAGTTAAATCTTGAAGACAACCATTGCTGTCTATTTTATTACAAGGAAGAGTAATGTTATCCAAAAGTCTTTGAAATGCTGCATGCTTTTGAAATAAATCAAAGAGTTTATAATTTTGCGTAGGATGAACATATTAACTTCCATATGCCCAGTTAAACATATGTCCTAATTATAAGAGCTGTAGGTAAGACAGACATTGTTCAATTCAGTAATAGGCTAGCATTCATCAGAATGGTTAGATTCAGTGACTGATAGTACTCAGTAGAATGAGTACCAACAATTGAGTATTAACTGAATGATGAATTTTCAAAGTGGAGCCTTCTGATCTGGATCTACGCTGTTTGTTTTTTTCAAAACGTCATTGCACTGGTTTCCAACATTCAAGCTGTTGACAAGGTATATGCTAAAGAAATATAGGTTTTCAAAATACAGGAGGTAGCTAAATGCAGACTGAGAGTAATAAAGTTCCAAGGAGCTTTCTGCATTACTTTCAATCAGCATTGGGTAACCACCTGTGGAAAAAAAAGAGTCGTGTGCGGCGCCAACGCTCGTCTGATTTGTTGCTTGTCCTGCTAAATTAAGTTTTTTTTAAAAAACAAAGGGTCATAACTCCAAAATTTTGAAATCAAGAGTTATGATTCTTATGTAGGGGCCTTCACCTCAATGAGATCTACTAACCTATGAAGTTTCATGTTGATACCTCTTATACTTTTCGAGTAATGAGCTACATCAAAGTTTTTGCACGCAAACGATGACGACGACGACTACGACCAAGTGATCACAATAGCTAGACTTTTCTTCGAAACAGATGAGTTACAAATGCAAGTAGCTCCTTTTAAAAAATGTTATATCTGTTTGAAACAAATCCGATCAAAGGTGCACAGTGTTGGGTGTGTGTATTTCCCAATGCAATGTGTTCACTGTATGCTCCCCATCTACAACGTGGGAGCATAAAACCCACCAGTTTTTCAGGAAAGGCCAATCACTATGAGTATTTTATAATGCTGAATGTCATCTGAAAGTGACATCTTGCTTTTCAAGACACAAATGAGAGCAATAAGCAAACCTCTAATAGGATAATCAATCAATTATATGTACAAGGGAACCACTGGAGAACAGATAATGATACCAAATGCGAAAATACAACAGCAATAACAAGAGCAATAAAATTGGATGTCAACATAACTGTTGTATATTACCCAAAGTTTTCAAAGGGAAACTTTACAAAGCGAATGATAGAATAATACCCCCTGTCTTAGTATGTCTCTTGCAATAGTGAACAGAAGTGTACACTGTGGAGCAGCTAGTTCTAACGAGAATCACCTACATCAATACCAATGACCCTATCTATACTAATCTTATTTCTTCGAAGAAATGAAAGGCTTTCAAAACCATCACTGACAACTTTTCAAAAGTAGGCTAAAAAACCTACAAACATTTCATATGTACAGTGTATAACTAAATGACCCATGGCTCTTGGAAAATGACCGCAGTCCGAAGTGGAAATAATGGAAAACCTATTGGGTCAAGAGAACAATAACACATAATGCGGTGACTTGAACCTTTCCCTTTTCTATAGATATTCATGTAAGAAATTATGACATCATCAATATTTATTAGCTGGAATTTTTTTATATAAACTTTTCAAGAAAATTTTTCATTTTGACAAACTGTTGAATCAGACCTATGGGATTATCATGCAAAAAGCAAACAGAGTAGACCCTGAGTCTGGGTCTACTTTGTTTGCAAGTGCATGAAGAGGTGTTTATAGGAGGGAAAGGTTTAAACAAGATTCTTGAAGAATTGTGAGTAGAGCAAGCATAAGGTGATTTAGACAACAACATCAAATTGCAAAATAGAATTATTTAACCCTTTCCCATTTGAACATTCATGTTAAGAAATAATGACATTATGAATATTTATTAGGAGTTTTCAGTTTCCTGTATTTCAGGAGTTTTCATAGAAACTGTAGTCAGATCTATTATAATATCAAGCAAACAGTGCACACCCTGATCAGACAACTCCTATATATAGTAGCTGTCTGATCTGGGTCTACTCTGTTTGCAAAGGCGTGAAAAAGTGTTAATATGAAGGAAAGGGTTCAGTGCATCTAATACAATGGGAGCTACTTTTTCTCATATACATGTAAAGCAGATCTATTTCATTGTTTGGCAAGAACATGTGTAATAATATCATTTTATCTCTACCTGTATTGAGAGTAAGCTACAGTACTCTTCTTGTTTTTCACTCTTAGCATGCTATGGGTGAGTTTGCAATCAGTACAGAGGCATAAGTACTACTACTTAATGTCTTATTAGTATCCAAATGTTTGTCATTCTGATATTGCCTTTGAAAGATATGAAAAAAATAAAATAAATAACAACTCGTTATTTATGAACTGATCTTAAGCAAACAATCTTGCAGTCAATCACATCAAATTTCCTTTGGTTCTACTTATATCTTTTCAAGCAACACTAATTTACCCTTATTACCCTACAGATTGGGACAGACAAACTTGGGCAAATAGTGCAGACTCAGACCAAAGGGCTCCTGAAATAGCTCTTTGATTATGGTCTACACTAATTGCTACTATGTCAGGTCTAACTGAAAACAAAGAGAGGCGCCAACGCTCGTCTGATTTAGTGCTAGCCCACTGCATACACTTCTCCTCAAAGACATCTACCAACCTATGAAGTTTCATGTTGATACCTCTTGTACTTTTTGATTAATCAGCTACATTATTGTAACATTAATTTTTTTCACACCGTTGCCGCTGACCATGCCAACGCCTACAACTACGCCTACGACCCAGTGATCACAATAGCTTGACTTTTCTCTTTGAAAACAGACGAGCTAAGAATGGTGCCAAATTAAATAATCCAGCTTTAAAAGCAGGACCTGGAGGCAAGGAGAATTTGGGTGTCTGAATACTTTGAATACTTAGGGTAATTAGTACTATTATAATCAATATAATAACATGTATATCGAAATTAGATGTATATAATATTGTAAACAATGACAGAAAATAAAGCTGCCAGTGACTTTATGCATTACAGCAGTGCAAACGATCTAAATGTTTTGCTAGTATTACATAATTATGCAAGTAGGGAATTTCAAGCAATGTGCCCAGACAGTACAGGTAAACCACGCTATATTGAGACTTGTTGTTATTTTGTTGTTTACATAACAGCACAAAAGTACAGCGCCAGACAACACACTTTAGTAACTCGCCACATATTATGTATTGGGCTTTGGTCTAATGGATATGTACCTAGTCTTGCAAACAGGGGGTCGTGGGTTCGAATCTCAAGCTATGCAGTTTACTTTTTTTTTAAAACTGATTTGCTATTTGTAATTTTCTTTTTTAAATTTTATTCTTTTTCAATTATATGTTAATATTTTGTTAATAATTATTATATGTTATTATTAATACCTATTGTTTTGTACGGACAGTAAAAAAATATTAGTCACTGGTAAGAATCGAACTCAAGACCGCCACATGCAAGTCCAGATACATATCCATTGCACCAAGACAAGTATGTTGAAAAAATTGCGGCTTGCTAAGGCTTTTAAAAATAAAGAAGTGCTGTAGTCGCTTCGTTTTGTTTACATTAGGGTAGGTCATGTTTTGTTCCAAAATAAGTTGGTCTATCTGTAGTTTATCATGAACTCAAGAGCAATTCCAACTAAACATAATCACACCATTAAGTTTAACTGACAACCAGTTCTTCAAGGTATTGATTTTTCACCTATACCTCATAATTCATGCCTAGAGTTTTCAATCATATAACTGGAGGCAGTTACCTTTAAACAAAATGTGTTTGTGAAATATCCTGTCCCCAGCAGAATGATGCTGGTACAAGTAAACCAGTTTGACCTTGACTGGTAACCATAGCAACTTGACAGGAGATAAGTATTAATAGGACCCCGTTGGAAATAAGTTGAAAAACTTTACGGGTTATCCTGTGTATGTATAACATGTCTTTTTTTATATAAATAACAAGAAGTCGATAACTGTTATGTCAAATTGTATGACTGTAATTGTATTGATGACATATATATATATACACAAATAAATCTATCTATCTATCTATATATATTACATGCTGAGTATGAAGTCTTTATCTAACCCTTTACCTCATATGAATAATATTGAATGCCTTTGCAAACACAGTAGACTCAGGTCAGATGGCAATCATAGGGGCTGTCTGATCATGGTCTGCTCTGTTTGCTTATAGTATAAAAAAGATCTGATTCTACACTTTCTGCCTTGGTCAGAATGCCATGTGTTCATATGCCATTATAACAAATAATTTAATTAATATTAATGATGTCATTATTTCTTACTTAAATATTTAACAGGTAAAGGGTTAGCCCTTTACTGCATACTGATCAATGCCTTTGCATGTCTTTGCAAACAGAGTAGACCCAGGTCAGCAGGCTGCTGCCACAGTTGAAATTTCCGTTGTTCATAATACCGCTATAAAAATAATCTAACCCTCCCTTTCCCTGTTCTATGTTTATTCCAAATTTTAATACCTACTGACTATTCATGTACAAAACAGTTATACTGAAATATGGAAGGTAGAATATTGTAGCCATTTTAGAAAGTAAAGAAACAGATCTATCAAATTCCATTAGCAAACAGAGCAGACCCTGATCAGAAGGCTCCTCTAGGAGCCGTCTGATCTGGGTCTACTCTGTTTGCAGATGCGTGAAAAGGCGTTTATATGAAGGAAAGGGTTAAATATCCCTGGTGTCATTATTCCTTACATGTATATTCAGCAGGTAAATGGTTAAGCAAACGTTTAATAGAACAATCAATCAATGATATGAATCAAGATCTTTGTGGCATAATTGAAACTGACTTTTTATATTCTTAACTAAATCCTATCCAGATTTGCCTCTCCAAGGGTGATCCTAATTAGATGAGCCACTGCAAGATAGTCTTCAGTAAAGAGATAAGCGATCCTAACCCTTTCCATATATCAGTTTCCTAACCTGTTCTATATTTAGTCCAAATTTTAATACCTACTGAATATTCATGGAAAAAATAGTGGTAATGAAATATGGAAGGTAGAATATTGTAGCCATTCTTGAAAGTCAAGAAACAGATCTTTCAAATTCCATTTTAAGCAAACATAGCAGACCCTGATCAGACGGCTCCTATTGGTCTACTCTGTTTGCAAATGTGTGAAAACCATGTTTATATGAAGGAAAGGGTTAATAATAGATCAGTATGCATTTTATCTACAGCTCTGGATAAAGAGACCAAATCTTGCAACTACATGTCAGTTGAATCTTTCAGACAAAATCCTGGATGGAAATCATTCGACAAACTTTCCAACCAAACAGACAGAAACAAATTTACAGCTGCTATCATCCATTCATTTTCAAGTACTGTCTAGAAATTTTAATGGTTTGTCCTCAACATTAACAATTATTAGCACAGAATTGCACTCAACCCAAAGATCACATTCTCTCATTAAGCTTTTCTTTTATACAAACATGTTTTCACGCCTCTGCAAACAGAGTAGAGCCAGATCAGACAGCTCCTGTAAGCTGTTTGCTTATGGAGTGAAATATGAGAATGAATTCTTCAGTTTCGGTAAATAAATCCCTTGTTAAGAGTGCTGTCAAAAAATTAATATTCATATGCTAAATGTTATTTCTTACAATAAATATTACCCAGGGAAAGGGTAAAAAAATCTCTTCAAACCAAAGAACATATTCAAGAACAATGCAATGCAGTTCTCATAAAGGCTATCCTCCTCATTTTCTGCACTCGACATCATTTTCATCTGAAATTTTGTCCTCTGCTGCAATTCTCAAAAATTGTGACCATCACTCAAATTTCAGAGTGTCAAACAGTTCAGATCCTGCCAAATTTTGCAGCATTTCATCTTGATCAACACTGTTTGTATAGGTAATCACAAATTCAGTGCTAGTGCACAAAGAGTGTGCACTCTCAGATAACCTGAATCTCATTGACAATCACTCAAATGACATTGTGTAATTCTAAAGTTCATTGTTTAACCCTTTCCCTGTTCTACATTTATTCCAAATTTCAATACCCACTGAATATTCATGGCAAAAATAGTTACACATAATACTGAAGGTGGAACATTTTAGCCATTTCAGAAAGTAAAAAAGCATATCTTTCAATTCCATTAGCAAACAGAGCAGACCCTGATCAGACAGCTCCTATAGGAGTCATCTGATATGGGTCTACTCTGTTTGCAAAGGCATATAAAGGCGTATTTATGGAGTAAAGTGTTAAGAAATAATATTTTCATGAATATTTATCAGCTGGATATGTTGACCATAGCAGAATCTGTAGAATCAGACTGTATAATTTCTTCAGCAAACAGAGCAGACCCTTATCAAATGGCTCCTAGAGGAATTGTCTGATCTGGGTCTACTCTGTCTGCAAAGTGTTAGAATGTGTCTCTATCAGAAATAAGATTAATGCATTGTGAGTTATGTTGTGACAGGATGCCAAAGTATCTAGAATCTCTTAGAGCTTGAAAACTACATATTACGTTTTCAAGTGCAGCTGGAGTTATACACATAAGCAGTGCCTTTGTGCTGCACATTATCATGAGTTGTTTAGTACAGTGAAGTTTTTAACTCCTTCCCTGTTGAATATTCATGTATGAAATAATGACTTCATGAATATTTATTAGCTGATTTTTTATTTTGGCATAATAATTTTTTTTATGTACATTGGAGTTTTTGGTATTTGAAGAACTATAAGCTATTAACAATTTACCTGATAGATATTATATGCCATTTTACACCTCTGCAAACCGTGTAGACCAATATCAAACAGCTCCTACAGGAGCTATATGACCAAGGTCTGCTCTGTTTGCTTATGAGATAAAATATAAATCTGATTGTTCAGTCTCTGCCATGTTTCTTCTTAATATGCTACTATAAAATTGCAGCTAATTAATATTCATAGTCATTATTTTGACAAGAATATTCATGCGGTGAAGGGTTTATTTATAGAAGAGAAGGATGCTGGTATAGAAGGGTGCTGGTATAGAAGGATGCTGGTATAAATCAAAATATCAGAATTCTTGCATTTGCAAAACACGTTGACAGTAAAGGGTTGTAACTTGTTTTATGAAGTACACTCGCTATACAGACACATACATAATATTCTATATGTATATAATAAAATCTCCAGATTATTGCAGAAGAACAAGCTACAGAAAGAGCAATCATCTAAGCATTCTATTTTTTTTTCCATTTATTATATCAAAAGACTTATTAGTAAGTAGTCGAGAAGAACTAGCTACAGACTGTTTAAATACTAAATGTAGCTGGAAATGGAGAGACTAATTTTAGCAAGTAATTATTAGTGAAGAACCACACTCTAGTTAGCACAAGTCTAATTCAAACCTCAGAACACGTAGCACTCAGAATGCAATTTGCAAGGAATGGGTTTGGTTTTATAGGCCATGTGGGTACACTCAGACAGTTGTGATCTCCAAGGCTTTAAACCATCGTTTGAATAGAGGTATGCAGACAAAAAAATAATCTTGATTTACCCTAAATATTCAGACACTATATATCCAATCTTCACTCATTTGTAAGGCTAAATTCATAGGTCAATTTGGAAATGTTTTGATAATTTTAGATGAAACAAACAGAGTAGCAAATAGCATAGACCCTGAAAAAAATCTTCAAGATCAGTTTGATCTAGGTCTACAATAATGGCCGAAGTCTGTCTAAATATTTAAGATAAAATTACAGCAGAATATACTTTTAGGGCCACAAAATCGTTTCAGGCAAAGAATTAAAAATCACAACAACAAGGTTACAACAAAGACCTAGATCTGATGACTTCACAGCCTTCTTACACAAGTCTCTATTGTTTGCTTGCTAATGTTTACACTGTGAAATATGCATCTCTCAGAGAAGACATGCAAAAACAACTAGAAGCAGCAAGAACAGCAGGGTATCTCAGATTGTATGTATACACATTTTGGATGCTGATGTAGGTTGGTCAATTCAGACTACAGTAAAACCCCTCTAAACTGGACCATTCAATTTAGAATAAGTATCGGCCTTGGGGACAGGTGGCAGTTTAATGCAGGGTGAAAGTCATGCAGAATGTTCCTCTAGGAATTTCACCCTACATTAAGCAGCCACCTGCCTAACAGTATCTTCTCTACCAGAAGTTTGGTTTAAAGGGGTTTTACTGTACTGCACCATCACATTTTTTCAAAGACTGCACTCAGCATATTTACTCCATAGATACATTACCCCTCTGCAAACTAAGTAGACATAGATCAGATGGCTCTTGTATGATCCGTCCGATTAGGGTCTGCTCTGTTTGCTTATGAAACAATATAGATCTGGTTCTACAGTTTCTGCCAAAGTAAAAACTTCCCTTTGCTTATTCTTCTCTTACATAAATATGCATGAGGTAAAAGGTTACTGCAGAATAACAGTAATTTACTTTGAATCTCATACACACATAACTTGCATTTGTACAACAATTGCATTCTGTTTTGTGCAAAAGAAAAACATGCAGTGATGACTGGGAGGATAGAACACATATACAGACAAGAGTTCACTACATGCATAATGATCAACTGGCATGGGAAACAATCTTCTTAAATTGTCATAAAAAATCTCACAAATTTAGACGATGAAAGTCTGGAGCAATGCCATGCATAACTAAAACTTTGGATTGTTGTCTGCAATAAATCTGTGCCAGTATATGATTATTATGCATTGTGCAATGTGGAAGGAATTTTTCTGCCAGCTCAGAGTAGTACAACTTGGTCCTTTCTGATTATACTTGCAAGCTCACAGCAAAAGATATACATCCACAGTAGAAATCATACCCAGTGTGTAAGGTGTCGTACATGCCAAAATGGGTAATATTCAGTTAAAACTATGAAATTCATGTCTCTGATGCACAGTTCTTGTGAAATTTCATAACACTCTGGACAATTAGCGTTTTGTGTGTTGAAAATAGGCTTGCCAATTTTCAATCAGAATACTAACAGGATTTCAAGCTAAGCTACAAGCTCACAAAAGATTGCAGAATCTTGATTAGTGAAACATTTGTAAGGCTTGTATTTCCATGAAGATGATATGTAGACTTTAAGATACAACTCAACACTAGGAATAACCATTGGACAAAATTGAACTATATTTTAGTTCTGTTAGTATTCAAATTAGCTGAAACACGTCTGAAGAAATTAGACAACTCTAGCAGTTTAGTTTGAAGACTTTTCTACTATAGGTGATATTGCAGGTCAGAGACAAAGATCTGTAGCCCCATTTAAAACCCATCACCAGGACACTTGGAACAAAATTTACGAGATACAGGTAAAAAGCAATATGGATACAAGAGGCTGTGGGTTCACTGGCCACTGCACAGTTTGGAACACATGGAAAGCTCACCGAGGCCTCCAATATATAAGTGTGGTGTTGGCATTGCTATAGCAACCACAATAGTTATCGCTATAACAACACCGCTTCATACCTTCAAATAACCCAAAGAATCGAGGAGCAGATTTTCAGGTTTTAAATCCCTGTACATAATGTCAAGGTGGTGTAGGTACTCCAATACCAACACAATTTGCGCAGCATAAAATCGGGAATGCGGCTCGCTGTTAAAAAGAAGCATGAAAAAAAGTTTATAATTAAAAACGGATCATACAAGTTATAAACATGGGTGTCTAACTACCGCTTGTGGGGTCAGGTAGAACTGGCGCATCTCAAACTCAGAAGATCCAAATTCCACAGGCAGGAACAAAACAAAAATACAACATATCACAGCTGTAGGGGGAAAAAAGCATACTTACACCAAGCTTAATGACAAAATATCACAGACTGTCTAAGTTGTACAATATTTAGAAGTGCTCTGGAGGGAGGTAAATCTACCCTGTACGTCTTCCTACCAAAACTGATTAACTCCGCACTCTAACAGTAACTGTTGATAACCTATGCAAACACTAGGAAGCAATGTAATTTGTCATCTCATCTGAATCTGGGTCCATGCTTATAAAGCTTTTTAGTTGAGTCTGAGTTCTTTTTCAAGCTTTTGATTGGTCAGATTTGAGTTCTCAAGCTTTTGATTGGTCAGATTTGAGCCAGAGGCTCAAATCTGACCAATCAAAAACTTGAGAACAAACTCAGACTCAACTAAAAGTTTTATAAGCATAGACCCTGAACTCTTTGACACCCTGCATAGTTTTAATATAAACACAATGAAAAATTATTGTAGCACACAAAATGTTTTGAAGATCACAATTACTAAGAGTGCAAAGAGTTAACCCTTTACTCCATGAATATTTATGTAAGAAATAATATCATAAATATTAAAAAGATAAATTTGTTATGAAAGCCCATGGACACAGGTATCTGTGGCCATAGCAGAAACTGTAGAATCAGATCATCTATATAATTGCGTAAGCAAACAGAGCAGACCCTGACAGGAGCCATCTGATCTGAGTCTACTCTGTTTGCAAATGCGTGAAAACACATTTATATGAAGAAAAGGGTTAAAGAGCCGTTCAATGAGAAGCTTTTTAACTTGCACCAATCCTTCTGATATTTTGTCATTAAACCTGTTAAGTATGTAGAAATAAAAGTAAACAATATTCATACCTAAAACTATGCCTGACAACTGGTCTATGTGAGTTTACTTACTTTCAAATACCCCTGGGAGTCAATTAGGAGGTTCTCAGGTTTTAGATCTCGGTATATAAGATCCAAGTAATGAAGGTACTCAAAAGCCAATACAATTTGTGCTGCGTAAAATCGGGAATGTGGTTCACTGTTGAAGCAAAGATAAAAACATTTGGCATTAGACAAAAAAAGTTTCACCACATTTTTGTTGCGTGTGATTACCTGTAAGAAAAAATTGTCAAATGATTATGAAGGTGAGTGTTAGATGGCTTGAACTCATTGTTATTCACTCAATGTTTGGCTCGCTACTAGTATACAAGTCACTTTAAAAATAGAAGGATGACACTTGAATGATCTCAACCATGAATTAAACTTATGAATAATTAAACTCAACAAATTTGTCTTTAAAATACAAATAGCATATACCTCAAATATCCAAAACAAGCTGATATGGAAATGGAATTACATAAGCTTTGCAAGCTTGTTTTCAAATCTTCAAATGAGTGTGACCATGTATATGATAAGTATATGTGACTATTTGAAGTAAAATAATGTTTAGAGAATGAAGCTGATATTGGAAATAAACCAAACTTTTCCAGGAACTAAACTCAATGTATTCCTGGAATTATATATGGGCATGTTAATACTGAATCTGAAACTTCTAAGAAAGGTAAAAATAACAGCACTTGAGATTTAAGAGTTTTTATCCTGTATCAAGTATTCTACATCAAGCAGCTTTGATAGTCATAATGACTACAATGGAATACTATTTTCTAGCTAAGAGACCTAACCTGTCCTTTACTGCATGAATTTCCATACGTCAATGCAGATATATTATCACTTATGACTATGACAAAGGAAGAATTATCAACTAATCTTGGACAGTATTCTGAAATAGGAGGCTAATCTTACTTAATATCATCCTTCTATTTTTTCCACATGACAATTTGCATGTTGTCACAATATCAAACAAGTGAGCACTGCATTCTAACAATATGAGCAAAAGGGTTTTCCTTAGCCAGCTGAATACTTATCTGTTAGACTATTTTTAGCCCTAATCATGTTTTAAGTATGGCCTGAATGGCATTTGCATACAGATAAATGGATCTAGATGAGACACAAAGTAATTTGGTGTTTCATCAGGATCCAAGCTCTCTGACACTCTGTTTTACCGAACTAAAACAATCGGAAGACAGTAAAAAATTCAGATGATCAGAATTGAGCAGGTATCAATTTTTTACAGCATTCAAAGAGTTAAATTGGGCTCACCCACTGCTTCAAAAAGTGCACAACCTGATTAAATGCTTCTTTTAGAATGCCTTTTCATAAATCTACATTTTTTATGTGACATGAGTAAATGCACTTTCGTCTGACACACTGCAGATAAATTTAGTCCAATGTTTCAGCTAGCTAAAGTATTCAAACAGTGACTTGGGATTAAACCAACTGCCTTTTAGTCCACTCGGTCTCTTCACTTACTTTTACATAACCATCAAGGCCTATAAGAATGTTCTCGGGCTTCAGGTCCCGGTAGCAACAGTCCAAGAAATGCATATATTCAAATGTGAGGATTATCTGAGCTGCATAGAACCTGGACTGACTTTCACTGACAACAGAACAAAAATGCATGCACTGAGTATGGAAACAAAGAATATAGTGATGATGTTAAAAATGTTGTCATGGTAACACTGAAGAGTCACATGATACATAATGCCAGTATGAATGTTACCATACTAGTATACAATGAATATCTGAAAATATTGTATGAATATTAATAAGGGAAAAAGCTGGACAAAAATCTTACTTTGGGATGACAATGATATTATTATGCACAAACATGTTATTTATCATGCTGTTTCATCAGCAAATTTTCAAGTTTCAAAGAGTGGCAACTGTTGTAGTTATTAGCCCTGTTTTGATCAAATAAAGACCAAGGTTTTACCTATGTGATTTCTAAAACATTATTCTTGTTTTATTCAATTGATGAACTTTGACCAGGTCCAAGCAGCTTAAAATTCAAGTCCTAGAAAATCTGGCATGAAACTGATTATTTCCTATATATTCGGCTGCGAGAATCTGTCCAGATGTTCCTGCACTTAATTAAAGAGCCAAGCATTGATATGCTCAATTAAACATTAAATTCTGTAATAAAATTTCTTGTGGCAATAATAATGTTTTAGCATACTTAGGTGTTTCGTGAATATATTTAAAAGTAATTCTGCAGAATTAACTCCAATGTCAGCCTTTAACCCTTTCCCTGTTCTATATTTAGTCTAAATTTCATACCTACTGAATATTCATGGCCATTTTATAAAACACTTAGAAACACTCTGAAACAGATCTATCAAATTCCATTAGCAAATAGAGCAGACAAAGATCTGGGTCTACTGTTTGCAAATGTGTGAAAAGGCATTTGTATGAGGGAAAGGGTTAACCCTTTGTCTGTTCTATAATGAGATTTATATATAATGAGATCATGAATATTAATGAGTCAAACTATTTTAAAGCATTAACAAAGGAATTTTTGACTGCTAATCAATATCTATATAATAAATTCCATAAGCAAACAGAGCAGACCCTGATCAGATGGTTCCTACAGGAGCCATCTGATCTGGGTCTACTCTGTTTACAAATGCGTGAAAAGGCATAAATTATATAAAGGAAAAGGTTAAAACCTGTTGATAAATATAAATAACAAACACATACTAATTGTGTCATCTCTC
The DNA here is from genome assembly GCA_963576725.1 of Azorinus chamasolen. Taxonomy (NCBI): domain Eukaryota; kingdom Metazoa; phylum Mollusca; class Bivalvia; order Cardiida; family Solecurtidae; genus Azorinus; species Azorinus chamasolen. The sequence goes on from OY755243.1 coordinate 96,536,446, forward strand.
AACAGGGTCACTAGAACAAAGAGCAGTTTCTTATCTGAATAGTAAGATAAAACATCTGACGAGTGACATATAGACATATAAATAGAAGCATATGACATATTCAAACTATATCAGGCAATAGTATCTTGTGTGATATGAGCAGGTTAAATTCACCACTGAAAGAAGAAGAATAGATTAGTATGTGTATATAATACATCAGCAGCTGAGACATGATATACAGTGAAACCTCTCTATACTGACCACCTAATAACTAAATACAGGGGTCTATAAAGAGCAGGTGGTTGCTTAACACAGAATTAAAGTAATGCAGAAAGCTCCTAATGGAGTATCTACATACCTTTCACCCAGTCTTAAGCTATCACTAGAATTAGACATTTTTCAGTTGTAACATACTAAAAGAGAGAGAGGTTTCCGAGAGGTTTAACTGTAAGTCATTAACAGACAATCTTCCTTTTCTCAAACAAATAATGACTTTGACAATAATTGTACTAGCTATCCTAATGAACATAAAAACCAAGGCTTTTTAAGTTTTTTTTATATGGGCTGACATTTGAGTTTTGTTAGGTGTCCTGTTTATAGTTCAAATTTTCTGCAGAGTAGCTCTTGCATCTAAGTAAACATAAGTCAGTTTGGATCAAGATGAGACACCTACAAACTCTAGTTTCATTAGGAATTTAGGATTGAAACTGTTCTTGGCCCCTTTAAATTGCATTGCATTGTTGCTGTTGTTGTTTTTAATAGAAGAAAATGTACTACTAGAATTGTGGCAGATGTTAATTTTTGCAGACAAAAATATTTAGTCTCAGAAAGTGAAGTATGAAACTTCAAATACAAAACTATTCTCTGCCATAATTTGTTGTTTAGCACTATCCTTCATATTTATATTTATACGCATTTGCAAACAGAGAAGACCCAGATCAGATGGCTCCTGTAGAAGCCGTCTAATCAGGGTCTGGATTGTTTGCTAATTGAATTTGATAGATTCGTTTCTATAGTTTCTTAAAATGGCTACAATATTCCACCTTTCATATTTCATTATACCTATTTTGTTCATAAATAGTACTGAAATTTGTGATAAATATAGAACAGGGAAAGGGTTAATATGATTTGTAACAGCATGTGACCTTATGCATAACTGGCATTTGATCGGAGTGCCAATAAAGTTGTAACAGCATGTGACCTTATACATAACTGGCATTTGATCTGAGTGCCAATAAAGAACTAGATTTTTGTTAATGCTACAAAATATGTTTTGCCAATCTCAAAATTGCTCTTTGCTGCCAGCTGTGAAGGTATTGATTTCTGCTAGCTAACATGAGACAGCATCTTTCTACCAATCTACATCTTGGTACTCATAAACGGATAACCTGCTTAGGCAAAGAATCGATACATGATGTCAAGACTGTCTCAATGACCTAGCAATGCTAAGTTCAAATAGATTTACCTGTGCTATGAACACAATTTAATTAACATTTTCTTTGCTTGGAACAAGTCACTAATGAAAACAGACCTAGAACAGCAATTGTAAGAAAGATGTAGAATCATTTATTCCATGAATATTTATGTAAGAATTAATTATTTTATGAATAGTAATTATCCGATTCTTTAACCCATTCCCTCATAGACTATTTTTAGACCCAACTTCTTTGAATGAATCTCAATCCAATTCAATTTCTTTATTGCATAAAACATACATCGTACCGAAAAGGAGCATTTACCAGAGAAAAGGAAAATGTTAGAATTGTGTAGTATTTAAACCATTGTGATAAATAGAGCATTTTGCTCCTATGGAGCAAATGCTCTATTTATCACAATGGTTTCAAGAAGTGACTATTACAGAGGCGCAGAAAGGCTTATTTATGGAGGAAAGGGTTAAAATGGCATAAGAACACAAGATTTTAGCCATGACAAAAACTGTAGAATCAGATTTAATTAATTTCCTAAGCAAACAGCAGATCCTGGTCAGATGTTTGATGTGAGTCTACTCTGTTGATGTTAAGATGTGTCAATATGAGTAATATAAAGCGCTAAATGAAACAGAGAAAGGATTTACCATACTTAAAATTTATCAACTAATATGTGCAACCCAAGATTATGCATGTATATTTTAATCAGAATACCAAAGCCACTGTGAAACTGCTTTGTGAATTAAAAATCAAAATAACAGTACCAGTTTCCCCATCCTAGAAAGGAAAGGCAAACTTAGGAGAAAGCTTCCTTCTTGTAGTGTACTACATCTACTTAAATATTTTTAGCTTGCATTTCTTTTAAATTGTTCTCACTAAGCTGCCATTAATCTGCCAAAGAGTTCTCGTCTTCAAATCCCTTACACAAAACTGTGAGATTGTTTAGAAGTTGGGAATCTGGTGAAGAACAAAGTTACCTTGATGACTCACATGTATCTACGGTACAATTAACTTACATATTTACATGTATGATAAAAATACTAATGCTGATTGTTGTGCCAGGTAAGTGAAACACACAGCTATAGAACCTTGATTTAAAGGGAAAGAACATCAAGTTCAATTATCTAATCTTATTCCAAGGTTATCATATATGCCTGAATTATGAAGTTTGTACATGTTTATATTTATTAATTTTGGGATGATTAATTATAACAAAAGCATCTAATGTGGGTGCCAAGGCTTGTCTGCAATACATAATTACATTTCCTAATACACTTCTTAAGTCCATGAAAGGGCATAATTTTTTACATGTAACAAAAAAAAAGACTTACAGAGTAATGGCCTTTGGTAAGATTGTAGCCCTGGTAACAGTGAACAAGTGTATGAAGTTTCATAAGATTTGAAGAATAGTAAAAATAGTAAAAGTCAATGTTAAAGTTTCCCAACAACAATGATGATGACAATCAGCGATTTTTTTCCTGGGATTGTGAATGGGTCCGGTACCCCTTGATTTGTGAAAAATTAGCGTCTTTTGGCAAAAATTGTGAAAAAAGTATCGGTGTTTTTACAAAAATTGTGAAAATTTGGATAGGTGGTTAAATTTAGCTGTTGAAAGAATTTTCGGCCGAATATAAATTTGCGGACCGAGATGCATACATTTTATTCATATTCTTGTAAAAGCGTCCGAGACGTGCAAAGAAAAGCGATACGAAATTCGAATACTTCGGACTTTATCCCAAAAAACTGTTTGAGATACAAAATTTTGCAAAGGGGAATATAGCGATGTAAATATTGGTAAAACAAGAGATGTTTGTAAAACATGTATACCCCCCATACCCCCTGACCTTTGATCTAGTGACCTCAACTATAGAGATCATCTAGCGGTCATGACTAATCACCACAGCAAGTTTGAAGATCCTAAGCTAAACCACTGATCATTTATTGATCTGAAAACATTTCACATATTAAGGTCATGGTGACCTTGACCTTTGACCTAGTGACCTCAACAACTATAGGGATCATCTAGTGGTCATGACCAACTACCACAGCAAGTTTGAAGATCCCGTACCAAACCATTGAGCAGTTATTAATTGGAAACCATTTCATCAGTTAAGGTCATGATGACCTTGACCTTTGACCTAGTGACCTCAAAATCAATAGGGATCATCTAGTTGTCATGACCAACCACCACAGCAAGTTTGAAGATCCTAAGTCAAACCTTTGAGCAGTTATTGATCGCAAACCATTTCACTAGTTAAGGTCATAGTGACCTTGACCTTTGACCTAGTGACCTCAAAAATAATAGGGCTTATCTATTGGTCATGACCAACCACCACAGCAAGTTTGAAGATCCTAAGCCAAACCCTTGAGCAGTTATTGATCGCAAACCATTTCACCCTTTAAGGTCATGGTGACCTTGACCTTTGGCCTAGTGACCTAAAAACAACAGGGCTCATCTAGTTGTCATGACTAACCACCTAAGCAAATTTGAAGATCCTAAGCCAAACCCTTGAGCAGTTATTGATCAGAAACCATTTTACAAGTTAAGGTCATGGTGACCTTGACCTTTGACCTAGTGACCTCAAATACAGTAGGGGTCATCCAGTTGTCATAACCAACTACCGCAGCAAGTTTGAAGATTCTAAGCCAAACCCTTCAGAAGTTATTGATCGGAAACCATTTGACCAGTTAAGAGCATGGTGACCTTGACCTTTGACATAGTGACCTAAAAAACAATAGGGGTCATCTAGTGGTCATTACTAACCACCACAGCAAATTTGAAGATCCTAGGCCAAACCCTTGAGCAGTTATTGATTGCAAACCATTTCACCCTTTAAGGTCATGGTGACTTTGACCTTTGACCTAGTGACCTAAAAAACAATAGGACTCATCTAGTTGTCATGACCAACCACCTAAGCAAATTTGAAGATCCTAAGCCAAACCCTTGAGCAGTTATTGATCAGAAACCATTTTACCAGTTAAGGTCATGGTGACCTTGACCTTTGACCTAGTGACCTCAAAATCAATAGGGGTCATCCAGTGGTCATGACCAACCACCACAGCAAGTTTGAAGATTCTAAGCTAAACCCTTGAGCAGTTATTGATCGGAAACCATTTAACCATTTAAGGTCATGGTGACCTTGACCTTTGACCTAGTGACCTCAAAATCAATAGGGGTCATCTAGTGGTCATGACCAACCACCACAGCAAGTTTGAAGATCCCAAGCCAAACCCTTGAGCAGTTATTGATCGGAAACTATTTCACCATTTTAGGTCATGGTGACCTTGACCTTTGACCTAGTGACCTCAAAACCAATAGGGGTCTTCTACTTGTCATGACCAACCACCACAGCAAGTTTGAAGATTCTAGGCCAAGTCGTTTATTAGTTATCGTTCGGAAACCATCGATCTACCGACCGACCGACCGACCTACCGACCGACAGACCGACCGACCGACCGACCGACATGTGCAAAGCAATATACCCCCATTTTTTCAAAAGGGGGGTATAAAAATCGGTGTAAGTACAAAGTAAAAGGCCGATTGTGAAATAATTCAACAGCTTTGTGAATGGGTCCAACGGACCCTGCTTCTAAATTGTGAAGGTCGGTTTCAAATTGTGACAGGGTCCGTTTTACGGTACCAGTTATATAGGGAAAAAATCGTTGACAATGCAAACGCCAGAGTTACGACAATAGCTCTCATTTTTTTCTTTGGAAAACAGACAATCTAATAATGAATCTTTTCCAAGTATAAGACAGTTTAGCAATATTTGCTGCAATTTGCTCTGAGCTATTATTAGTTTGCCTGACTGCAGATAAAAGGCGCAAATGGTCAGACCTGACATGCTTAACTCCTTCCTCCATATATATACGCCTTTCTACCCCTTTGTAAAAGTCACTTTTTGAAACCATTGTGATAAATAGAGCATTTACGCCATAGGTTTCAAAACAACACAATTCTAAATTTTTCCTTTTCTCTAGTAAATGCTCTTTTTTGGTAGATTTATTCAAAGAGGTTGGGTCTAAAAAGAGCCTATGGCGGAATGGGTTAACCATTTAATTCATACATATTTATGCAATACTCCTTCTGCTATGAATATTAATTTCTTGTATCAAACATACAAAATCACGAAATTTATTGCTATGGCAATAGAGAATAAAATCCTATATAGTAGCATATTTATACATGGCAGAAACTATAGAATTAGATCTGTATTACTTGATAAGCAAACAGAGCATACTCTAATTAGATAGATCCTACAGCAGCTTCTCATCTCGATTCTACTGTTTGCAAAGGTGTAAAAAGAAAGAAATATGCAGTAAAATGCTGAATTTTCATAGTGGAATTGTCCATCACAGTTTAACCCTTTCTGTTCTATGTTTATTCCAATTGTCAACACCTACTGAATATTCATGGACAAAACAGTTATAAAATAATATTGAAGGTGGAACATTGTAGCCATTTTAGAAAATAGTATACCACGATTGGTTCCAGATGCCACTTTATTAAACACCCTTTGTATCCATCGAATGCAGGTCAGTAAATTGCACTATTTTGTCAGGCCGGCGAGGGTATCATGGGTTAAGCTGTGGAACGCCACCTTTGTATTCTATTGCTTCGCAAAGAATACAAAAAGAGAGATCTTTCAAATTCCATTAGCAAACAGAGCAGACCCTGATCTGGGTCTACCCGGTTTTAAAATGTGTGAAAACATGTTTATATGATGGAATGGGTTAATCCTTTCCCTGATAGACATACATGAAAGAATTTATGACATCCTGAATATTCATAAAGACTTTTCATCCTGAATACTCATAAAGACTTTTCATCCTGGAACATGAATTTCAAGGAAGACTGGTTATGACAGAAATGTATATACATTTACTTCCATAAGCAAACAGCAGACCTACAGGAGCTGTCTGATCTGGTCTACTCTCTTTGCAGAGTCTTCAATATCAGGGAATATGGGTTAACAGTATAGTCCATTCCGTATGATTGTGTACAATAATTAGCGAGAGGATTTATGATGACAAACAGTGCAGACCCTGGTCAGAAGGATTCTCTAGTAGCCCTAAGATCTGGGTCTACATTGTTTATAAATGAAAGTAAACTAGTTTCTCTGCATTCAAGGGTTATAAATGAAATGTCTAGTACCCTGCCTGTTTCAATAGCCACATTGTATGTATTTCTTGGCAACAAGTGAATGTTCTATGTTTATATTATGTTGCTATTTTTAGATGGGCAAATATGTTCTGCCAGCACATCTGCCTAGTGACTCATACATACAGCTGTATGTACATACAGCCGTTACACTTACTGTCTAGATTCTAACGGAGGAATTCAGTTCAGAAACATGCAAGATAAATCCTACAGTGTCTGACTAATAAAACTTAACCAATATTTACATGTCTTGATAGTTTTCTTCTGATGATTAACCCTTTACTCCATGAATAATCATGTAAGAAAAAATTACTTCATGAATATTAGTTCTCAAGATTAACTGTTATAATAGTATTAGTATATGAACACAGAATGTTTTGGCCATGGCAGAAACTGTAGAATCATATCTATATTATATCATAAGCAAACAGAGCAGACCCTGATCAGATGGCTCCTATAGGAACTGTCTGATCTGGGTCTATTAATGGAGTACAGGGTAAAGAAACTAATGAAGTAGTAAACAGTCTAGACACTGATGTAACTGTTCCTGAAGGAGCACACTGATCTCGGCCTGTACTATACTGATGTTCTCTCCCTGTACTATACTGATGTAACTGTTCCTGAAGGAGCACACTGATCTCGGCCTATACTATATTGTCCTAAGTTTGTCTGGCAAAATGTTTAGTGTACTTACAGCATACTATTTTATACTCATCAGTCACCAGCATACATAATATTTGTTATTCATCTTGACAAATAGTGTTGTCACTATCTGATAATCTGACAAGGCAGTTCATCTAGGTTTAGAATATTTTGTAAAGCTTTCATATGCTAGGTTCATAAAGTATCTCATAAACTGTAGCAGTAAAGTTCAGTTCTAAAGCAACATGCAAAGTTCTTACTCATATAACTAATACGTCCAGTATTTATTTGGTCTGAGGAAGGTTGTCTACATACATATACATGTATATACAAGATTATATCAACCCTTTGCCTGAAACTGGCTGCAATCTTACCCACAGGACTGATTGGTTTGGATCAGTAATAGACATGAATTTCATTTAAATCTAATCCTAATTGGAGCTAGCCTATTCACAATCTGTAATGAGTAAGACCTAGGTTTGAAGATACTGCCAGTCCAGTCTATCGCATTGCCAAAATAAAGCAATTGTCATCTGCATCAGTGCTCAAAGTAGATTTCTTCTTTAATACATGTATCTTGCCAGAAAACATGAACAGTAACAGTTTGGATCCTGGAGAGACATTGAGTTATTTGGCAGCTCGTTTTGATCCAGTTTGTCCCCCACCCCCTCCCACTTTTTAGACCTATTTTTCTTGGCTGTAAAGGACTGTAACTCTCCATCATGTCTATTTCTGCCTGGCAAGTTGTTGTCAGCAGGGAAAAGGGTTGACTACTTAACTCTTTACTCCATGAATATTCATGTCAGAAATAATAACATCATGAATATTATATTAATTAGATTAATTTTATAATGGCACATGGACACAGGAATATTTGGCCAAGGCGGGAACTGTACAATCTATTTTATATCATATCATTAGCAAACAGAGCAGATCCTGATCAGATAGATCCTACAGAACTGTCTGATCTGGGTCTACTCTGTTTGCAAAGGTGTATTTATGGAGTGAAGGGTTAAGCAACATAAATAAAAGTCAAAGACAATAAATAGTGCATCATCAATGCAATAATAGGAAGCATGTGTTAGAATGACTGACTGCTCTAGAGTAATCAGTTGTTTGAATGTACTGTGCAACCATTTTATTCTTCAAACTCGGCTCTTTTAGTACAAATAGATATGAAACAAAGAAGATTTCCACCAAATAATGTAAACGTTAAAAAATAAAACTCTTTGATAAAATCGTCTAAAAAGTGTCTCCTGGTAATTGCACTTTGTTTTTCTTTGAATATTTGTTAAGTTCACTAAATTTGTATGGATTAGTAAAACCTACATTAATCACCCTAAACGTTAGGACAGACAAACTGAGGCCAGTAGTGCTGACCCAGATCAACCCATCGATTAGTTTCATTTAGAGTTGTTAAGAAATGGCTCATTACTGAAGCTAAAATGGGTCATATTGCAACATACTGGTATGCCAAAAACCAGATCGCAAAACAATATTTTAAACCCATATTACAATACATACACTATACTGGTAGACCCTACATAAACCTAAACATTTGAACAGCCTATCTCTCTCTTCATGGGTATGTGAAGATGAATCAGTCAAAGGATTAAATTAGAACAATATAGCAGCAAATAGTGCAGACCTGTTCAGGAGCCAGTAGTATCTGGGTCTGCACTATTTGCCTAAGTTTGTCTGTCTGTACACTAAGGGTAATTAGGTTTGCAGCTCTACTTTCACTACATAATTCCTAAGCTATTTGATTTTTTTATACTTAAAATGTTAAAAAACAACACCCAAGAAATAATGAAGTGGCATATGAACTAGATTAACCCTTTACTCCATGTAGTTCCGTGTAAGAAATACTAACTTTATGAATATAATTTTTTTAAAGTGGTATATGCACAAGGAATTTTTATCCATGGCAGAAACTGCAGAATAAGATCGATATTACCTCAAAAGCATATTAAGCAAATAGAGCAGACCCTGATCAGATGGCCCCTATAGGATCCATCTGATCTGGGTCTATTCTGTTTGCAGATGTGTCAAAAGGCATCATTGTCAGGTAAAGGGTTAATTCTGCATGCACTGTTGATAATAAAAGTACAACCTAATTTCTAAAATTGAAACAAGACTAATTACAAGCACAGAGTACAAGCATGAAAAGGCAGGCTTAATTAATACAAGAAGATAATTCACTCTCTGCGTGCTAAGTAATTGTTGTCAGCTAATATCAACATCAGTAACAATACGTAAAGTTATTTTTTCTTCCATTTCTCTTAACCCTTTACCTGATGAATATTCATGTATAAAGAAAAAATAAATTGTGTATAATTTAAATGGATTTTATAATGTATGCAGCAAGTTTTAGCCAAGGCAGAAAACGTACAATCGAGATCTATATTATCTACACACAACAGACACTGATCAGATGGCTCCTACAGGTGCCATCTGATCTGAGTCTACTCTGTTTACGTATGATTATATATCAAGTGAAGGGTTAAAAAAAATCACAGATTTGTTGCTAGTTCGGTAATCACTGATTCATTGCGAATATGCAGATAGTTAAAATGTTCGCTATTATATGTAAAGAAAATAAGACATCATGTGAATTTTCAACTAGAAAATCCAGACTACTACCTTAAAGTTTTAGATGTAACATTTCTTAGAAACAATAACTTCATGTGATCAAAATTTATAACAAACTGGTAATAACTGGCACTGAAAATGCATAAACCTTAGAACAACTGTTGAAATAACCTGTGATTAATCATGTATAAGAATAAATTTAAACAAAGAGACTTACCTAAATCTACCTATACGCCTAAGATGTGAGAACATCTCTCCACCCGTTACAAACTCTAACACCATGTATAAATTGGAGTTATCCTGAAAAACACAACATATCAAAAAATATAATAGAAGTTTGGCAAGCAAGTTCATATTATAGGTCGATAGCTATGCATGTAAGTTTTTAATCCTTTCCTCCATAAATACGCCTTTGCAAAAAGGGTAGACCCAGATCACATCGCTCCTATAGGAGCCATCTGATCAGGGTTTGCTGCTTGCTTAAGATATAGTATAGATATCATTCTGTAGTTTCTACTTTGGCAAAAATTTCATGTGTTAATATGCCATTTTAAAAATTCATCTAATTAATAATTCATGATGTCATCATTTCTAACATGAATTTTCATGGAGTAAAGGGTTAAACATAAACGATGACATGCTAAAATGACACATAAACCTGACTTTACCAAACATACTTTAATCACCCATGGATGATATTTGGCCATACAAACAGGCCATAATGTAGATTAAACTGCCTCTACAGGAACTATTTTACTACTCCTTTTGTTTTATTTTAAATTATCAAATTGGTTCTAAATTGACTTATTCAGCTTCACAAACCAGAAGAGAGAGAAAATTGGATGTTTTTATATATTAACGGGTAAATATAGTAACTTGAAAGAGAACTCTTACTATATTTTGAGATACATGAAGTGACTATAACAATTACAGACAACCATTTCAATCAATACATGTATGTGTTATCACCAAACACTGACATTCAGACTGACAAATACTGATATCTATCTGCAATGATCATGGAACAATTGATTCCTATTAATGTGCTCTCACCAAAGTGATGTCATATCAATTGCAACCAAACTTTTAGAAACTAGAAGTTTCGACCAATTACATGTAGGTTAACTCATAATTTGATAATCCCGCTATGCCTTTGCAAGCACAGAAAACCAAGATGAGACAGTTTCCGTGGGAGCTGTCTGATGAGACAGTTTCTGTGGGAGCTGTCTGATGAGAATCTGCTCTAGTTGTTAATATATAATAAATTTGATCCTCTACAGTTTGCCATGGCAATTCATAAAATTTCTATATTTCTGCAACAATAAATAATATCAGGCCTTTTTCTGGTGTCTACATGGGTGCATTTAAAGGACACATGCCCAATTGCAAAATAAGTAATTTTTTCTCCCATTTGGCAAAAAATACCTATAGAGACCCCAAGTTTTTATTAAAATGCTAACTAATAAAAAATAAGTAAATTCTGGGACCAAAAAATTGCTTTCCAGATCATTGAGTTTTACTTGCAAAAACCACAAACCAACTCAATGTTTATTTTCAGGAGTCAAGTGCATATGAAAATATATGACTGCAATTTGTAAGTGGAATGAACAAAACAGTAATTGTTGTGACATTTCTTTTGTGAACCAAGGACAGGTAATGTCAATAAATTGCCAAGTACAAACGTCAATAGCTAAAACAGATTAGTTCAACTAACTGTGACATGCTAATCCGTATCGTTAATCATTCAGAATTTCCTGCATAATACATACATAAAGTTTATGACAAGTTCTCCGTCTTAACCCTTTGAATGAGAGACACGAGTTAATCGGCATTTGTTAACAGTGTAGACTCAGACTTGGTGGAGCCCCCTGATCAGGGTCTGCACTTTTTGTCATTCAAAATCCTCTAGCAAATCCTGATTCATTCAATACTGAATCCACTCTCTTGTTCAACAATAATAGGCCATTCCACTATGAACATTCAGTATTCAAAGGTTTAAAGCAAGTAATATTAAACTTTTATCATGAACATTTCTATCACAAAGCCTTTTCTTCTTTCTTGTATAGAAATCTGGCATTATGCACAATCCATATCACCTAATGACATTTAGAGAAGGCTGTCAATCATGTATTCTCAATTTTCAAATTGGACATGCCATTCATTAGGATAAATCAAAATAGAGAATTGACATTATGCACTGAATATTCAGTTTGAATTGGCCAGATACTTCAGGTAAAGTCAACCATGACATCAATGGTTTGGATATTTCTTAGCCATGGATTCTCTCTGTAGATTAGGATATCTGTCATGGTCACTTCTATCTGACACATGATCAAATGGTTTCAAATTCTATCAATTAACTCTTTCCCTGTTGAATATTCATATTAGAAATAATGGCATCCTAAATATTTATTAGCGGAATTTCTATAAGGCATACCGGTATGTACATATGAGCTTTTGGTATCTGAAGAAACTGGAGGGTCAGATCTATGATAATTTCATCAGCAAATAGAGCAGACCTGGACCAGATGGCTCCTACAGGAGTCATTTGATCTGTGTCTACTACTGTTTGCAAAGGCACGAAAAGGCATTTGTATGATAAAGAGCAGACTCCGGAATTCCTATCTGGCTAATAAAAAACAGTTCTGTTTCTTTACTTTCTTAAGTGGCTACAGTGCTCCACCTTCCATATTGTGTTACTATTTTGTCCAATAATATGCAGTAGGTATTGAAAATGGAAAAAATGTAGAACAGGGAAAAGGTTAACCCTTTCTCTGTTTAATATTATTGTAAGAAATAAAGACATCATGAATATCTATTAACTGAATTTTTATAATGATATATCTTATAATCTATACAGGATGTATTGGCTCAGGCAGAAACTATAGGATCAAGTTTTCTACGCCTTTGCAAACAGAGTAGACCCTGATCAGACGGCTCCTGTGGGAGCCGTCTGATCAGGGTTTGCTCTGTTTGCTTATGATATAACATAGATTGATCATACAGAATCTGCCATGGTCAAATTTTTTTGTGACCATGTGTCATTATAAAAATTAATCTAATATTCATGGTCATTGATGTAATTATTTCTTACACAAATATTCATGGAGGAAAGGATTATACCACAAGCAAACAGAGCAGACCATGATCAGACATATCCTTCAGGAGCTGTTTGATCTGGATCTTCTCTGTTAGCAAATGTGTGAAAAGGTGTTTATATGAAAGTAATTTTGTTTAATTAGTACATAAATAACAAAAATATTCAGTGATATGTTGGAGTATAGTTTAAAATTTGATAAAACTCTTGGGACTATTCATAATTGGTAAATTCATGCATTCAGTTACAAATTACCATAGGAGGATTACGTACATGTACACTGTGACAGATAGAAGTTATTTACAGTTTACAGATCAACATCCTTTCACAGTAGTTATTGACAGTAATATTCCCTGACAGGTCATAGTGCAGGACAAAGCTTGTATTGATAAACATATTACTGGATAATCAATACACCTTTAAGATAGCTAAACGAACAAAGCACTAATCGATATCACCTGTACCTATTGTCAATAAACATGGCAAATTGTGGAAAGGAAAGTAAACAAAGTCTTATTCCAGGCAATTGTAAACAAGTGGTCTATATAACAATAGATCTCAACAAAAATGTTTTACATGTTGTTTCATGTAAATTCTTAACCTTTCCCTGTTCTATGCTTATTCCAAATTTAAATACCTACTGAAGTTCATGGACAAAAAGGTTATGATGAAACATGGAAGGCGGAACATTGTATCACTTTTAGAAAGTAAAGAAACAGACTGTACAAGTTTTTATATTTCTTGGAATGCACTGAACATATTTAACCCTGAATACTCCAAGTGTTGGGACACCTAATCTTCTCTCTCCATCGGTTAGTTCAATTTGGCACCATTTTGATAATTTCAAATTAGATTGACATAGTATTAAATAGTGCAGAAATCTGATTAACCCTTTCCTTTATTATATAAGTTCATATAAACATGTTTTCATGCATTTGCAATCAGAGTAGACTCAGATCAGATCAAATCTCCTGTAGGAGCCGTCTGATAAGGGTCTACTCTGTTTGCTAATGGAATTTGAAAGATCTCTTTCTTTACTTTCTAAAATGGCTACAATGTTCCACCTTATATATTGCTTTTTGTTCATGTATTGAAATTCTGAATAAACATAGAACAGGTAAAGGGTTAAAAAGCTCCTTCAGGGGTTGTTTGATCTGGGTCTTCACTATTTTCCTAAATTTGTCAGTCTGAATACTTAAGACAATTAAAGAACTTTAGTGAGCACGCTCATATACCTCACACTGCCACATTGTTAGGGGAAAAAAGTAGTTCCCAGTGACGGATTCCATTGAAAATCAAACGCATCCAAGCTTTTATTCATGACAATTCTTGAAGCAAATTGGAGATAAATTGGTCAAGAAATGAAAGTGCTAGATGAGGAGGAACAATGTATTATGATATACGGATGGACTGACAAACGGACAGGCAAAAAACTTCTTTGCATTGGGTGTAATAAGGGTATGTAAATACTGTGTAGGATTTTTTATCATGAAACACTATTTGTGCCCTGCAGTCTAAAATTCAATACCTATACCAAAGCTACACCATATGTACTTCACCAGCCATCTTTATGAACTGCTGTATGAACTCTCTACATCAAACAATTCAACATAATTTTTTTATATGGACACAATAATTTCAACGCTGCCCTATAACACATAAACCTTTCAGGTAAAATTCTTTTACTTGAAATTGAGGACAACTAATTGACAAATGTATTGTACAAGGCAGCAATAGGCATAAAACTTACAAGCAAACAGAACCCAGTGAGAAATTCCTAAGCATAATGATTCAATACCAATTAATCAGTCATATGACATATGATATCAGCCTACTGTGTAGGTTTATCTGAGAGTAGCAATTACATGGGTTTGGTCTGGGAATATCTCCAGCAAAGCTCTCATAGAAGAGAAACAGGTCCAGAGTGGCATGCTACGAATAAAAACTTGCCTTGATAACAACCTTTGAACTGCACAGGAGAGATTTGCCCTCATGTCAGTCTTCAGGAAGCTCACAAAAACCATTACTCTATGCCATGTTCTATGTCTGATCTGAACATACATCAGGGCTTTAGGGTATGGCCTTTGATATTAGGGAAAATTAACACTATTTTGGGCAGAGGGATAAACTTTGCAATGTTATTTTTTTGGCAAAAAACTGCCATGATTTTAAAGAAATTCTCCTATCTTGTTGTACAGATCATAAACTGTATTCACTCTTTCATCTTTTGTAGTTATACATTGTACAAGGTGTTTATCCTTGAATTCAAGTTATCTAGATGACAATTTAGCCCAACAATCCTGATAAAGCATAAAGTCTCATGATAATTAATGGCAAATATGATGAGGTTAACAGTGAAGATCTCGCACAAAAATGTAATTCTTCCATCCAAAATCTGCATCTCAACTGTCTGTTAAGGTAATCACTCATAAATACTTTGTTTTCAAGGATATAAATTTTATAGTAGCCAGTGTTTTTGTCAATATACACAGCACCCAACCAGCCATGCAACATTTGAATATTTACTGCTAGTTTATGACCACTACTACCTGTGATACTGTACTTGAGATGGTCAGTTCTGTACTGATACATATCTAGGAAAAACAAACATTGCCAAAGGCCAAACTTGTTGAACAAGGCAAAGTTGGCAGTCCGAACTACACCACTTCTTTTGTATTGCTTTTTGTATTTTCTATCTTTAAGAAAAAAACCTTACAAACAGCATATCAGAATATAGCATAGATTTTTGGTCAATTTACAGAATCAAATTTTGAACTATGCTAAATACACATGCATGTGTTGCCCTATTTACCACGAATATTTAGCTGAATAATTCAAATTGGCTTTAAATAGAAAGTTTAGATTAATTTTTAAAATGCCACAGAATCAGATCTATTATTTCATAAGCAAACCCTGTTCAGATGGTTCATATACACATCATTTGACCTGGATCTACTCTGTCTGAAAAGGTGTTATAAGGCATTCCATGGAGTACAGGGTTATAGCACAGCATAAGAATGACAACCATTTATTGTTACTTACCTTAAAATGATATTCTAAACTAACGAGGAAAGGAAATGTGATGGCTTGCAAAATCCTTTTTTCATTCAATGTGTGTTCAACCTGTTTTAATTTCACCACCTGAAAAGAGAAACATTACATATTACTGTAATATTGTACAAACATAATTATTCGGATATTTTCTAACCATTGCCCTCATGAATATTCACGTAAGAAATAATGACACCATGAAATATTAATTGCCTGAATGTTTAAAATGGCATATGAACTAAGGAAGTTTTAGCTATTACAGAAACTGTTATCATATTTCTATCTTATTCCATATGCAAACAGAGCAGACCCTGATCAGACAGCTCCCACAGAAGTTATCTGATCAGGTTCTACTCTGTTTGCAAAGGCATCACCAGGCATCTCGATCAGATTAAGGGTTAATATAATGGCTTTACATCAATTTTCAAAAATAAAGATGCTTTTAAAAAAAACTTTCAATATTTCAATGTCACATTAACCCTCAAACTGATAAATATGATTTTTGACATTTTTACAGAGCAGACTGGCCGACGGCTCCTGTCTTGACCAGCCAAGAAACATTTCAGTAATATTATTTTAAAATTGGACCAGTAGTTTCTACGATAAAAAGTTTAGGAAATTATTTTGCACTGGTTATAAAGATAAGATTGTTTGTAGAAACATGTGCAATCATCTGCCTGCAGAACTGTGATGAAAAATCATGATGTAAATAAAGTGTGATAGATAGACAGATCAGCGGCAATGGACGATGGATCCCTAAGTGTCATCCTGCTAAAGAAGGTTATAACTCACAATAAAAACAATGTACAATGGTTTTGCACCAAGCCTTTGATTGAACTCTATCTAATGTTTATTTGTTCAATTCTATCTTATCACATTACATACATAACCCTTAGCCTGCTGTAAAAAATTAAATTATGTCTTTTAAACTATTTCCTTCATATAAATGTCTTTTTCACCCAGAGCCATCTAATCAGGGTCTGCTCTGTTTGCTTATGGAATTTGAATTTTTCTTTCTAAAATGGAAACAATGTTCCACCTTCCATATTTCATTATAATTACTTTGTCCATGGAGATTAAGTAGGCATTGAAATTTGAACTAAAACATAGAACATGGAAAGAGTTAAGATACCTAAATTATAATTTTTACTTCCACATACATTCAAGGTTTGAGAAACTATTTGACCATGATTGTGTCCTGATGAGTTACTATGTCTCATCTGCATCCAGGCTGTAGGCAAATTATATGTCAGGGCGTGCTTAGCAGGTGATGGGTTAACCCTTTCCCTGTTTAGTATTCATGAATGTAAGAAATAATGACATCATGAATATTTATTAGCTCAATTTTGATAATATAAACTTTTCAGGGGCAAGGTTTCCTTTTACAAGAACTGTAGAATTAGATCTATATCATTTCAAAAGCAAACAGAGCAGACCCTGATCAGACGGCTCCTATGGGAGCCGTCTGATCTGGGTCTACTCTATTTACAAATGCGTGAAAACGCATTTACATGAGGGAAAGGGTTAAGAAAGAGCCAGAGAAGTAGGTACACAGTGACACTCATAAATTATTCATTTCCCTTCTAACCTACCTTCTGTTTGTCTAATATTTTCATGGCATAATATTCTTTGTTTGCCTTGTGCTGTACCAACATGACCCGTCCAAAAGATCCTGTTCCAAGAGTCTTGATTCTGTCAAAGTCATCTAGACCAGCTGTGTTCTGCAAAACAGCAAACATCATACATTTATTATACACAAACTCTTGTTATATTAAATATCTGGTACTGTAAAACCTTTTTAATTGACCACTTACTGAGTAACTCTTTACTCCATGGATACACCTTTCTATGCCTTTGCAAACAGAGTAGTACCAGATCAGACCGCTCCTGTTGGAGCTGTCAATCAGGGTCTGCTCGGTTTGCTTACGATATAAATATACATCAATATGATTCTACAGTTTCTGCCAAGTCCAATACTTCATGTATTCATGTGCCATTAAAAAAATTAATATTCATGATATCATTATTTCTTTAATAAATATTCATGGAGTAAAGGGCTAAACAGAAATCTAAAAAAATCAAAAAGTTGCTTAATGTAGGGCAATAGTAATTAATACAGAAAAATCTTTTTGTCCTGTATTACATGTAAGCTATCTTCTTAAACTAAGTGAAGGTCTCTCCTTGCAATGACAGTGATTTTTTTTTTTAATTTTCTTGCACGAGTCCTGGGACTCGATCAATATTCATGATATCATTATTTCTTACATGAATATTAATGGAGTAAAGGTTTAAAAGGGTCAAACTATACCATATTTATATGAATACGTTTATAATTAAAAATATTTTGCATTCAGTTCTGCTTTCTAAGGTTTAGTGCATCAATGTGGTAATTATGAAAATTTCAAGACGTTTTACTCTGTCCAACACACAAGTTTGATAAATGTCTAGAGCACACACACACTGATGATATCTGTAGAAGTGTGCCCAATGCATATTGATTTTTCATACAGTATCTCTTTTTACTGCCGAGAGAATATTCACGATATCACACAAATAGTTGACAGGAATGACCAGAATTGCATAACATCCAACTTGTAAAACATAAACAAATTTACTATTTATGTCAGCAACTTTTTGTCCTTAATCAATAAACTTATAATGTACTGGTTGTTTATCAACAAAGGCATTTGAAGGAACACACATGACACCTGCCTGCAGAGGTTAACAAACATAACAAACAGACAGATGTACAGACAGAGATGTGGCCCCTTTAGAAGTGTCTCCATGCTAAACATGTGACATAAATAGAAGAAACCGTCTCATTAGTTGAACCCTGCCTTAACCCATTACCCCATAGGCTTATTATGCTATTTTTATATCCAACCTGTTTGAATATATCTACCGAAAAAGGGCATTTACTAGAGAAAGGGAGAATTTTAGAATTGTGTAGTTTTGAAACCATCCAACAAATGCCCCGAGTCTATTTATCACAATGTTTTCAAAAAGTGACTTTTACAGAGGCGTCAATATGAGGGAATGGGTTAAACCTAATCCTTAACATACTCAATAAATGCCATGCTGAACTCTTCTCCGTTTCATTCCTACCCACTATATAGTCTTCCATTTCTTTCCCAAATATCGTCTGTGTCAAATAGTTTATAGCCTGATGAGATGCCAAGCTACTCAATGAATATTCAATTTCATGCAAGAAATAATGACATCATGAATTTTAATGACCTGAATTCTTATAATGGTTCATGAACATAGGAAATTTTGGCCATGGCAGACAGTGTAGAATCAGAATTCAGGGTTGCCACAAACCAGAGGAAACAAAATTCCCTGATAATTCCCTGACATAATTTCAAATTTCCCTGACACATTTCATCGCGAAATTTGGGTCTTTCTGTCATAATTTCTGTATTACGTAATGGATTTTTAAAATATATAATATTCATTCTCATGTATTCAAAATTCCCTGACAATTCCCTGACATTTGCCTATATTTTCAAAATTCCCTGACAGTTCTCAAAATTCCCTGACAATTCCCTGACCTTGAATTTTTTTTTAATTTCCCTGACTTTTTCCTGACGCGTGGCAACCCTGCAGATCTATATTATAACAGAATCAAACTGAGCAGACCCTGATCAGATGGCTCCTATAGGAGCAGTCTGGTCTGTGTCTACTTTGTATACACAGGGGTAGACTTGTGTATTTATGGAGTAAAGGGTTAAAGTAACATAAACACTGATGGGTCATTCCACCTTGAATATTCAGCATTCAAAGGTTATACCAGGCCATTAATAAATTGCTTAAGTTTTGTTGTTATTACATACTATCTTCCATTTTGCTGTACATAGCATTAACTCAGACAATTTAAAACTTATACCTATTATCATTTAAAACTTATATCTATAATTATAGCAATACCACAGTTGAAAGGTTTGTATTTGAAAGGTGCACCAATTGTAGAGTAATCTTATCTTAGATTTTATTGCTGCTTTTAACATAATGATCCTTATTAGTGTCAAACATAACCACACCCTTTGCTCAAATAGTCACCAAGTTCCATACAGTAGACAGTATACTACCTGTACATGTAGTAATTATAATTTTTTAAGGTTACTGTTTGTAGCTTTGTTAACCTATTCCCTCATATTGACGCCTTTTGATGCCTCTGTAAAAATCACTTTTTGAAATCATTGTGATAAATAGAGCATTTGCTCCATAGGTATAAAATTAGCCTATGAGGGAATGGGCTAATGCAGAAACACTTGTTGTTAACAATAGGGTAGCATAAGTACACTCTAATGACTCTATCCATATTGAACCTACTGGCATAGACTTTTATAGTGATTTCAAAACAACATGAAGAATATCATGCCTTGGTTACAGTACATAGCAGTACACGGTAACACCAATACCTCCTCTCCTTTGGTTTGTAAAATGTACAACAAATCAATTTGACATCATTATAACAACTTTAAATTAGACCGAGTAGCAATAGATTAGAAAAGACCCTGATCAAACTACAGTGCTCCCTCAACAGCAGTCTGATCTAGGTCTACACTATTTGTCTAAGTATTCCTGTCCAAATTCTTAGATTAGGTTATCAAGACTATGGCACTCCTATTTTCATACATTTACTGAATACATTATTTTCAGTAAAACGGCAACAAATCAGTACATTTAACAGCTCTTGTACTTAACCCTTTACTCTATGAATATTCATGTAAGAAATTACATCATGGATATTACGATGAGTCATGGACACGGTAATATTTGGCACAGTCGTATCTATTTTACACAATAAAACAAGAGTGTCATGATGGCCCTACATTGCTCATCTGCCAGAGCACTAGGTAGAGATTAACCAGTCACAACCATTGCCAGAAAATGAAGATTAACAGGCCATTATGGGTAGTTTTACATTTTTCCAACTGAAGATTATTCAATATGATTAAAATGAATGGTAAGTCATAATTAATTATTTAATTCTAAATATTAGGTCATCAGGACGACTCCCCTACCAAATAACATTCAAATTGGACCATCGATATTAAAGAAGATTTCTGAAGTTTTCCTTAAAATTTTAAGGAAATTTAGCCCCACCCCTGGCAACTATATTTTTTCAGAGAACAGTATGATATTTAGCAATTTTGATAAACAGTCACCAGAAGACTGTTCCTACCAAAAATATGTACCATTCATAGGATTTTTAGCCCCACCCCTAGCTCCCATATTTTTTCAGATATCAGTATGGATTTAGCAATCTTGATAAAGGGTCACCAGGAGACTATTCCTACCAAATTCCATTCACATTGGAATACAGGTTTTGGATTAGGAGATTTTTAAATGTATTAGAACTGCGGTATATAGACTAGTTATATTTATATAAGGACATGTAGACCTTTCCCTGGCATATTTTTTTAGGCATCAAAACGATCTTAGCAATTTTGGTAGAGGGTCACAAGAAGACCATTGCTATCAAATATCCTCCAGGTTCACCTTGAATATGTCAAGCTCGGGTGAGCTGAAAACTGTTTACAAAACAGAACTTTTCCCTGGGGAGCTAGATTCTGTCTGGCATGATAGAGTGTAGACATACATGTAAACAGAAGGGCTTAATGTCTTTGTAAAAGTCTTCCTTACTTAACGTTTTACTTCATACAGACACCTTTAAATGCCTTGTAACCGCAGTAGACCAGATCAGATGCCATCTGATCAGGTTCTGCTGTTTACTTTTGGAATAATTTATATCAGATTCTACCGTTTTAGCCATGCCTAAAATTCCTGTGTCCATATGTATCATAATCACAATTCAGCTGATAAATATTCACGATGTCTTTATCTCTTACATACATGAATATTCATGAGGTAAAAGGTTAAACTGACTAGTCATTGTAGTCAAGAAAGTCTTACATGTACAACTGTTATTTATATAAGATAACATGAAACAAGATAAAATAATTACATTTGTTCATCTTTTCCTTCATATAATTACCTTTTCACGCCTTTGCAAACAGAGTTGGCCTTGGTCAGATGGCTCCTATTATCCTATAGAAGCTGTCTGATCAGGGTCAGTCCTGTTTGCTTAGGACATAATATAGATCTGATTCTCAGTATTTGCCTGAGCCAAATGTCATGTGTTCATATGCCATTATAAGAACTAATCTAATTAATATTCATGGAGTCATTATGCAACAGCTACACTGAATGGGTTAATCTTTATTTACAGAGCTTGTAAATTCATTAAAACTAGCTTTTCTATATATGTACAGAAATCGTCAATGATGACATTTTTTAATCTTTATAACATATAATAGTATTAAACTACATGTACTTATATTATTGACAAACAGAAGATTGTGTTTATTTGTTAATTCAACAGGCCGATATATATACATGTATACATGTGCCTTATAGCCATTTGTGTACATGTATTACTGAATTTACAGCAGTACTGTTCCTTGGCTAACTGTACAACTTTTATAAAGCGTGACCTTTATCAATATCTATCATCTGCATACTTACTATCACTATACCACTAGACCTAGTATATGACCACAACTTAGAGTTGGCATCCTTGTTTCATTTAAAGCTTTCCTGTTGTGGTCTAATGTGAGTCAGAGGTCCAGATGTGTAAATTTAAACATTTCCAAGAATAGTTCCTTTGTTTCTCCACTAAACCCTATACTGTGACTACTCTTTAGAATCATCTTGAAGAGACTATTCTAAAGAGTGGTCACAGTATAGAGTTTGGTGAAGAAATGATAATTTTAGTAATTGGGTACGCACTGTTATCTGTAACCCTGGTGAGTATTCAACTGAAGAGTCCAAGCATAATGGCATACGACTGTACACGATGAGTGGCTACTAGATGTACATAAATTAACCCTCTACACCATGAATATTCATGTAGCAAATTATGACATCATGAATATCAATTTGGTTCATTGTTATAACAGCACACAGACACTGGATTTTTTGGCCAAGGCAGAAACTGTATTTTACGAAATTGTTTGTTTGTATATAATCCAAAATTATAATTAGCAAAATCCGTAGTGATAAATCCATAGTGTTTTTACCTTTACACCCTGTTTTTGTTAATTCCAAATTTCAATACCTACTGAATATTTATGGACAAAACAATTTATAATGAAATATCATTATGGAAGGAGGAACACTGTAGTCATTATTTAAATAAAACAAATAGATCTATTATTATTATTATTATACCACATTTATATAGCGCTCTTTTCACACTGGATATGCGCATTCAAAAGCGCTTCACATGGATGAAATCACTAACCGGAACAGTCCGCATGATTATCTATCCAGACAATGAAAGATGTACAATATATATCTATCGAACAGAGCAGACCCTGATCAGATGACTCCTATAGAAGCCATCTTAACTGAGTCTACTCTGCAAATATGTGAAAAAGCGTTTACATGAAGGAAAGGGTTCAGTACCTTCAGCATACATCTAAGATTCCAAATGCACAATCTTCTGATTGTCAGTAATATAAGTACATGTTATTTAATAGCTAAATATGGGTAGTAAGGAAACGTATAATTTTGCACTGTTTGTAGATTTTGTTTGTTTGTATATAATCCGAAATTAAAATCAGAGCATTTTCTTCATTTTCTCTCAAAGAAGCTCTCTAAAATGTGTGTCTGTACAATGTACAAGGACAGCAAGTACATTTGAGTTTTCACATTCAGGTTTACCTATTACCTTAAATGGTCCTATAATCTCAGAAGCTCCTCTAAAACCCAACCTTACCTGTCCTGGGTGATCCCATTTCTGTGTGAACTCTTCCTTTGCTTTTGCCAGGAACTCTTTGACTGCAAAAGAAAAAAAGAACTTAATTGCACCTTGTCTGCTAAAAAACCCATCACAGAATGCAAATTTTTTCTATAGATACACCCTCCCCACTTCCACTTTTAAAAGAAAAACAACAAAAATAAACTAACTAGGGCACTGGAAGCATAATAATAATCCTGGAATAATTGTATGAAGGTAATAACAAATGTTGACACAGCATCAAACCGTCTTTTTCTTCACTATTAACTAGTAGAGATTTCTAGTTCAAAGGGGCATAAATCCCAGAAAATTTGCAGACGGCAAAATCCCTGACAATATGCACATCTACATATTGTGTCCTAGCTACATGCAAGGTTTTATGAAAATCTGTTGAGCAGTTTCAAAGGAGTTGCGCTTATTACAAGGATAGGGTCAAAAGACCTAGTGATTTCTAAGTTCAAAGGAGCATAACTCCCAGAAAAATTGCAGAAGGAAAAATCCCTGATAATATGGGCATCTAAATATTGTGCCCTCGCTACATACAAGGTTTTATGAAATTCTGTTGAACAGTTTGAGAGGAGTTGCGCTTACAAGGGTAGGGTCAAGAGACTAGTGATTTCTAAGTTCAAAGGAGCTTAACTCCCAGAATAATTGGAGGAGAAATCCCCAACAATATGCACATCTACATGTACATATTGTGTCCTTGCTATATGCAAGGTTTTATGAAAATCTGTTGAACCGTTTCAGAGGAGTTGCGCTTACATGATTGGCAGCTGCCCCGTCCATCGGCCTGCCCGCTGTACATCACCATTTCAATAATCGGATTTTTCGTGGAAAACCCGGTTAAAACCTGGACCATCCATAAAAGAAATAATGGTCAGTCACCAATCCAAAAACAGACAAGTTTCAACTATTTCACACTAATTTAATCGCAAGTCTCAACACTCCTGCTGGAGGCATATACATTGTAAATGTAGAGAAACAGTAACTGTGGACTTGTTCTTACACTTCTTGTCACCTTCCTGCAGAAGTGACAAAAAAAGTGTGACAAACAGAGAGTCCTACATGTAGTCGTAGACAGAGATGATATCGTAAGTTAACAGTTTACTTCTTTCATTGAGATGCCTTTCACACCTTAGCAAACAGAGTAGATCCAGATCAGATGGCTCCTGGAGTAGCCTTCTGGCCACACTCTGCTCAGTATTCTTATACAATACCTTAGATTTGATTCTTTCTTATTTAGCATATAGCATGGCATAAAGTAAAGCAGGGATTTTCCTTGACTTCTTCAAAAAGTCTAATTTGAAAGTCCTTTTGACTCCCTCACTATAAAGTAAAGAACAGACCCTTTCAATTTTGAGGGTCATTTGTAAAATATAAGGGTCATTTCAATAGAAGTAGTGGGGTCAGGGAAAACCCTGGTAAAGCGTTACCTGTCACCCTGTTAAAGCAGATAGCACAAAAAGTACCTGTATACTGTTTGTGTTAAACCCTTTCCCTGTTCAGAAATCATTTATGAAATAATAACATTATGGATATTTCTTAGCTGATTTGTTATAATTAATATAAACATTTCAAGAGAATTTCTGCTTTGACAAAAACTGCAGAATCAGATCTAGATAGTAGATACCATGTCAAAAGCAAACAGAGCAGACCCTGATCAGACGACTCCTATAGGAGCCATCTGATCTGGGTCTATTCTGTTTACAAATGTGTGAAAAGGCAGTTATATTAGGGAAATGGTTATTTTTAATTTCAAACCCATTAGTTTACACGATTCCTCAACCTTGATCCATCTGAGCAGGGTCTGCTATGTTTGTTTATAAATGTTTATGAAATAATATAGGTCCAATTCTACATGGTAAAAAATTCTCTCATTCTTGATGCCATCATAAAATTTCTGTTACTTAATATTCATACTTTAGTTTTTTCATAATGAATATTCATTAATGAAGGTAAAGGATTATTTCAGAGAAATATGACTATGACTCATTGTCTACTCTATGAAGGATCAACAGTGACATCTTTTAACACTTTGAACCCTATAGGCTGAGGCATAAGAATGTAACAGTGAAACAGTCTGCTAAATTAGAGCCAAATCAAAATGTTGATACATATATATATATATATATACAATGTATATGTAAATAAAACTATCCATCTTAGTGCTATTTTCTTTCTAGGTCTTATCACAGGGGGCCATTTCGTGGGTCTACATGGTATAAAAAGTCAAAAAAATTGATTGGGTCGATTTAGTGTTATATTATATACAAGGGGTCTAACTAGTAACTACCCATTCGCAAATTTCAAGACCGATTCTAAATAACGACCGGTTTTGGGCTATCAAGATAAAATACCCACTAATGTTTGGTACGAACGTGATTATTGAAAAGTACAATGTCCCAGCTTCACGTTCGTACCAATATTAGTGGTTATTCCATCTTGGCTGTACAAAACCGGGTGTTATTTCGAATTGGTCGTGAAATTGCGAATGGGAAGTTAGACCCCTTGTATATAATATAACACTAAATCGACCCAATCAATGTTTTTGACTTTTTAGACCATGTAGACCCACGAAATGGCTCCCTATGGGTCTCATAGGGTGCTAAATTCTCTTTCTGTGTCTCATGAGCGGTTTGAACTGGAATAAACACACAGCTTTGTAAACAATGAGTAAAAAAATCATGAATAGACAGATTCATTTATTTGTCAAGATGTCATTTTTGTGTAACTATACTGTTCTTAGTTGATTATTTACCACATCAAATTATTTTACTTGCATTGAGTAATGCACCACTTGCTGTCAGTTGCTACACAGCATAATTACATATATATCACACAGAGTTCCACTTTAGAATATAATATTCATAGTTGAAACAATGTTTCTGAATCAGGATCATATTTAGTGCATTTAAAGGATCTCATACCAACCAAACCTTAGGGAAAACTGACACCCTGTTGTAAATACACTGACAAGATAAACACACCAAGCAGGGCAATACTAATTTCCGAGATGGATGTAAACAGCATACCATTTTCTGCTGGGTCCCCTTTCTTAGCTGCAGCCGCATTCCCCATAGTGTATTTGAATTTATATCCACAAAAGTAAAAAGCAAATATTGGTAATGTCTTTCACTAATAAAGAATTACATTTACGATTTTTCAGTCTGTGTATTCCATTGAACTATACAGTTGTAATCTATGCAAGGTGCTCGGTGACAGTTAATGTATTCATCCAGCGTGTAGTTGTACACAGCAGGTTCTTAGAGAAATGGTTGTCTTCTATCTCGCATTGACGAAAGGGAAAGGGTGCATAAAACGTCAAATATGATTAATTTAATGAGTTTTTTAAAGTTACGCCAATGTACAATAGTAACATAGAGGACTACTTCTGGACGCGTATGTTTCTATTACAAGTGAAAAGGTTATCGCAAGGTGATATATTATCGACTTCTGAAGGAGCTAAAAATAGAATTAATTTTCCAAACTTATACGGATAAAACGCTAATCATCGACTGAATGTCTTGTAAGATTGCATGAGTATGGCCATAATTCTAAATAATATTACCCGGAATATAAAAGTTCGGAAAATACCGAAGTATTTAAGAAAAAATCGCCATGCATAAACCGGCTATGTCTATTTATAGAAGTCGTGCTGTAAGCATTTGAAAAGAACAGAGTGCAGTGTAGATCATTTGAGTAGATCTATCTACAAACATTAAATTGCTGATATATATTCTATATGATTATCTTATATACATATTTTTTCTCTCCGTCTTCCTATTTCGTAAACAATCCTGAAAATTTGGACATATTACACAAGCCTGCTGGATTAGGGTTTTTGAGTAACACGTTGTCATTCAGATATTTCTATTTCGAAGGCAAATACAGCAGCAACAACATATAGAATAGCTTTTAGTCAGTGATAACATACAAAAGGGATGGATGTTCTTTTCATATTCGCTTGCTTCGCCTGGATCTTTCTTTCCCATAATGAATTTCTCAATCGACTCAGTTAGCAGACGTTCTTTATCGCGCGAGAGCAATCTAATGTAAGGGAGATAACTACTACGTATCGGAATTTGGTCTATTTCGAGGATAACGTCGCTTTTTCGCGGTATCCACTTTAAAATATCTAATTCTACTTACAACCATTTAAGTCTCTAATTAATATTCAGCGGTATCCACTAGGCAAAATCATTACGAAATTATCAACATTTGACTGCAGATATTTATGTGAATAAGTCACGATAAAACAGATAGCACATCATGTGCCATGTTCTCTTTAATCATAATATCTATAAGACATGGTGACATGAATTATAAAACCAGTTTTTCTTTGTTTAATAAATATAACCAGAGTAACAAACAGTTTGAATCCTGATGAGACACTGGTTACTCAACGTTACATTCGCAAGGATACAAGTAATCATGGAAATACTCAGTGGTAAAACAAGTCCATTGAACAGGTGGATACTCATTATTGAATTACTTCTAATAGTCGTCTGCAAAGTTCTCGTCTGCCACTAACCCCAAAGCAGCACTTTCTTCCATTTCTCCATACATTATAATAATACGTATTTGCAAACAGAGTAGATCCAGATCAGACGACTCATGTAGGCTCCGTCTGATCAGGGTATGTTGGGTTTGCCGATCAATGGGTTTACTTATCCACAGGTCTGCATGAGTAGCAATTACTTCAGAAATAAACAATCCATTGTGTGTTAATTTTAGTTACAACATGTAAATCTGCTACATGCATAATTAATTGCTGATTTATGGTTTATTTGAGTTGCATGTGTCATCATGAAAAAAACTGTAACCCACTGTATACAGTAAAACCTCTCTACACCGATTTTTTGTAAAGAAGAATTGATATCCTCGACATAGACCAAATGGTTGCTTAATACAGGGTGGCAGGCATACAGAAAACTCTTTTGGGATATTTCTGCATGACTTTCACCCATAACTGTCATCTATTTTAAAGATATTCATTTGTATTTATTTATACATTTTGATATTTATTAGATCATTCGGCTTAAAGAGGTTTTACTGTACTTTAGCACTATGGATCGTGTCGTGATCGAAAAACCAATTTATAGAACCCACTTGGTGGACAATGTTCAACGCAATCTCTCAAATCAGGTTACTGACTCCCCGTGTAGTTCAGATTAGTGCTTGGGTCAGATTAGTGCTCGAGTCAGAACGAAAGAAACGCAAAAATATAATTTTTATAGCAATTATCCACCATTGCATTGCCATTATATGTAGGGAGAGGGTATTTATAAGCATGTTGCTTTCGACCAAATCCTTTCTATACCTATGGGTGATACACATGATTAAGAAATTATATGAAATAAAATATGTTTAAACTAAAAATATAATTCTGCATTATTTTTTTTATTTATCAAGCTATCACATTGACGACTAAGTGCAAAACTGTCGCAACTGCCGTGAACTTGTGATGACTTTGCAAACAGTTTGGATACAGATGAGACACTGAGTAATTCTGCGTCTCATCAGTACCCAAAGTCATTGATATTCTGATAGCATTCTTCAAAAGAAAATGAAAGTAAAATAATATTAGACACTTTTAGGAAAACAAATTCAAAGTTATGTACATGTATTTCAAATGCTCATAAAGGTTAACCCTTACAGTGCGGGATAAGAGTCATTAGTGTCCTTTGCAAACAGTGTAGACTTCTCATCAGGGTCTGCACTATTTGTCAAGTTACACTTTTCTTAAGAAAATCGCTAAATATTCACCATAAGCTTGAGCAGTTTGAACAGTCCATTTGAAAATTCAGCGTTGTTTGGCTATGGTAGAAACTGTAGAATCATATCTACATGTATATTATGTTTTAAGTAAACGGAACATACCCTGACCTGACGGCTCCTATAAGAGCCGTATGATCTGGGTCTAACCTGTTTGAAATTGTCGTAATTGTGTTAAAAGGGGAGGTAAGAAATAAAACTAAATGCCTAACTCCCTGATTGAACTCATTGTTGTTTGCCAGATATGTAGTCTGGATTTTTATTCTGGATGTATTTCTTTAATAATTCCTTTTCAAATGCGACCAGATGTCACACAGTAAGTTTGGATCCTGATAAGACGCCTAGCAACTCACCGACGTATCATCTGGACCCGAACTGTGTGTATGTGCAATAACCCATTATCCGTTAGAAACTTAGAATATAAACGAGTTAACTCCCTTATTCCATAGTGTGGGTCACTGAATGATTCAAATATCGAATTAGCGAACATAACACAACTTAATAAGATTCCTGTAGACGAGACTCTGCGAATATGTTGGTGTTTTTGTTAATTATGTTAATTAACCCTTTATCACGACCGTAGTTGCTAATTACGTAAATAATTAATCTCTTTTTGTGCAAACCGAGTAGCCCCAGATCAAACAGCTCTTCTAGGAGATGTCTGATCAGTCTGCTTATGAAATAATACACATCTGATTCTGCGCTTATCCATTGACCAAGTGTCAAACAGCCTGGATCCTGATGAGACGCCGAGTTACTCGGCGTCTCATCTGGATCCAAGCTGTTTGCAAATGCGAGCAGCAGGGTAAAGGTTAAAACTGTTATACAGCATATTCAATTCTGTTCCATTATTTTATTTCTCATTCTAATCGGCGTATAACCTCATTTTACAAGCATTTGGTTGTATGTTGACCTTGACTGTTACGGAAGACGAATATTTATTGGAAAGGGTATTATTATGGCCTAAATACCCGCACGAGGTATTTATCAATGTATATTTAATTTAATTTATTGTACCACTGTTGTTTCACACTGTTTACTTTATAAAGACATTCCAAACTTGTCACGCGCTTTAGTCATGGAAGAAGATTGTAATTCCATAACTGAACGTCTCATCCAATACCATTATAGAAGGGCTACCTTGACCTCTGCATTACTGAGTACACCTTCAACTCAAAATAAGTCTATTTCTGGAGGTTTTATCTTGTAGCTTAACCACTTCCTTCATATAAACGTGTTTTCACGCATTTGAAAAAAGAGCAGACCTAGATCAGATGAATCCTGTAGGAGCCGTCTGACTAGGGTCTGCTCTGTTGCTGATGGAATTTGACAGATCTGTTGCTTTACTTTCTAAAATGGCTACAATGAATGATAACTATTTTGTCAGAATATTCAGTAGATATTGAGATTTGGAATAAACATAGAACAGGGAAAGGGTTAACGTAGGGCGGAAGTTAGACAGAAAGCTCCTCATAGAGCTTTCAACATTACTTTTGTTCCGCATTACTTTCGTTCTACATGTACAACAAGCAGTCCCCTACTGTTTATGTGTTCCATGTTAACTATTTTCCTGACAGAGCTAGAGATGCTTTTTTGACGCTTTTGCAAACAGAGAAGATCCAGACCAAACGTGAGGAGCCGTCTGATCAGGGTCTGCGCTGTTTGCCAATGGAACTACATGTACATGTACATGCATATACACGTGTAGACGTGACTCGACAGTGTACGACATGACACACAACTCCTCTATTCATACACATGTACCATTATAAAACTGGAGCTAATATTCATGGTGCCCGTTTTCCTTTTATGAACATTCACCAGGTTAACCCATTACCTCATAGGCTTTATTTAGACATAACCTCTTTGAATAAATCTACCGAAAAGAAAAAGTTATTAGAGAAAAGGGGAATTTTAGAATTGTGTAGTTTTGAAACCATTGTGATAAATAGAGCATTTGCTCCTATGGAACAAATGCCCCATTTATCACAAAGGTTTCAGAAAGTGACTTTTATAGAGGCGTCAAAAGGCGTCAATGCGAGGGAATGGCGTTTCTACTGTAGTTACAATGAAGTGCCAGACACTCTTTATATACAATGTACATGTATGCGGATGGCATTAGACCTTCGCTTGAACTTGTTCATGAAGCTTGCGGGAGAATTCCAATAGAAACCACAGCACTATGCTGTTAGCACCGTGCCACTATGTAACAGTTAGTAGCAAATCAAAGTAATGGAATTATGGCAGGAATGTCATTATTCATTTTGTTCAATATGTTTCACATGCAATTCAATTCTGTTTTATAAATTATGAGTCACTGGCAGCTCTTTTCATCAATACAAATGTATATGGATCTAAATTTCGCAACTTGACCAGCCATAATTATGTACATGTATACATCATATTAGCACATGTGCTCTTCCACCAGCTCCAAAATTACAAATTATCAGTCACAAATTATCATTAAAAGGGTAGTTCTAGGACTGGTCGGCCCGGTGTCAGGATAATGTGACTGGGTGGAGTGCCATTGCCATGTGTCCGCGGCAGGGGTTGTACTATAACTTGTCTCAAACGGGTGTCGTCTGCAAATTACTGAAATACTGTTGGTCGGACGTAAAACCCAACTCATTTAAGATTGGTAAGCTTTAGGAAATGCACATAGTCCCATAAAAATCAGACTAAAATAAAAACCAGTCTAAGCGACTGTTAAAAACTCTATTTCTGAGTCTTTGAGACATGCAGTAGCTTAAGCAGGATAAATATAATACAGAAAGCTCCCAAATGAGATTTCTGCATAATTTCCCACTGCATTAAGCAGACACGTGTTATTTAAGACTACAAGTGGTTCCTAAAAATAGGATTGGCTGTATACGTAATATATGAAAACTCGTAAGATAAATTATGATTTCACGAAGGACTCTTATCAATTAATTAGTTGTCTCAGTCTGACCAGGGCAAGTCAATATTGAGTTTTCCCTTGGGCCTATTCGCTGACCAAGGAGGCTTGGGTCTATATATATGCAAACCAAGGAATGGGCTACCAGGGCCAATACCATAACGATTACTGTCGCTGAATTTCTAAATTGTCCCAATTTTTGACACTGATGTCATCTGAATTATACAAATTCATTTTTAGTAACCCCCCCCCCCCCCACACACACACAAACTCCCCATCCCGACGTCCCATTATGCTAAGCAAATTGTTGTCCGCAAATACGCATATTTTTAACCAATGATTCATGCAAGTTACAGAGGTCAAGATAAGATGCGTGCGCACATGTATATATATTTATATTAAAACAGTTTCAAGAATTGTTTTCTTTATTTCTCCACCAAACCCTATGCTACGATCACTCTTTAGAATCGTCTCGAAGAGTGATCACAACATATGGGTTCTAAAGAGTGATCACAACATATGGGTTCTAAAGAGTGATCACAACATATGGGTTCTAAAGAGTGGTCACAACCTAGGGGTTTGGTGGAGAAAGTACGATTTTAGTATTCGAGTACGCCTCTTATCTGTCGCTCTGGAGATACAAAGGCACACTGAAGATTAATAGACTGAATTTTATTACTGACACTATGACAAATGGCCATTTCTATCATATAGAACCTATAGAATCAGATATAATCTTATCCTACGGAAACTTCCTGATCTGGGTCTATTTTGTTCGCAAAAGCAAATAAAGGCATATCTCTGAAATTAAGTGTTAATTGCGAAACGGAAGTTTAAGTCAATTTCTCTCTTCAAAACTGCAACTAGAGTGTTTTCATCAGTTTGGATTCTCGTGATATTCTGAGTTACTCGGCGTCTCATCAGGATCAACACTGTTTACAAATAGTTTCGCAAATTCGTCCATGAATTGTTAAAGACTAACACTGTTTTCACATTCTGGTCCCAGGCCCGTCTTAAGAAAGACCGTACAACTGATACTATCGCGCGTTCTAACTTACGTTCGTATGATAGA
This sequence comes from Azorinus chamasolen, assembly GCA_963576725.1. Classification (NCBI taxonomy): domain Eukaryota; kingdom Metazoa; phylum Mollusca; class Bivalvia; order Cardiida; family Solecurtidae; genus Azorinus; species Azorinus chamasolen. The sequence continues at coordinate 96,569,945 of OY755243.1, forward strand.
ACTTTCAATATTTTTTTGTCGTACGAAGTGAGTCTAAATTGTTACACGTGTAGTAGTAGCACATGTATATTGTTACACTTCTAGTATATACGATAATCTCGACTCAGTGAGGAGCAGAGATTGACGTAGATTAGAACTTACGATGATTTTGGTCGTACGATCTTTCGTAAGATGATATTCTATTTTGATCGTACGATCTTTCGTAAGATGGTATCCTGGTCTTGACCATTTGAATGCTGAATTTTCAAAGTGGAATGACCCATCATTGTTCTATAACTGGAGAGCCCATTCGGGCTTAATTTTGCTAGAGGATTTTGAATGACAAACAGTGCAGAGCCTGGTCAGTGGGCTCATCTACCAGTTCCCCTGACCCGGGTCTACATTGTTTGCGAAGGCCAGTGCGAGTACACTCGTTTTCCACATTCAAAGGGATAAGTTGGTCCTATGTAAGGATTTGTAAGCAATTATTCTCAGCTAATCTGTCTGGTTAACTTTTCGTCTCATTTCATCCAAATGGGATTTTGAGCCAGACTTAATATACAGAAGCAGACAAAATACGCCTCACGGGCTTGGTTCCCAGCCACTAAATCATAAAAGAAAAAGTAACATAAAAGCAACGGCACTGTCAATTAGGGATACTGGACAAGCGTTTTCGTTCACCTGGCGTCAGGCTGTAGCTGGATTAGGACAGTTTTCGTTCACCTGGCGTCAGGCTGTAGCTGGATAAGGACAGGGATTCAGATAAGATGCCTAAATTAAACAATTTCAAGAAAAAACTTCTTTGTTTCTCCACCAACCCCTATGTTGTGACCACTCTTTAGAATCGTCTCTTCGAGATGATTCTAAAGATTAGTCATAATATAGGGTTTGGTGGAGAAATGACGATTTTAGTATTTGAGTACGCATGTTTATCTGTTGATGTGGGCTTGGGGTTTGGATCCCCATTGTGTTCACAACTTGACATATCTAGGGACCATTGTCCACTATAACACGGATCTTAACAGCAACCAACACAGCATTGCTGCAACTAAACACTTTAGCTCATGTATATTCATGTAAGAATTAATGACATCATGAATATCAATTACAGTAAAACCTCTCTATAATGGACACAAAATTATGTTCATTATTTGGTATTTAGGACAGGTGACATCTTAAAGCAAGATGAAAGTAAAACAGAACGCTCCAATAGGAGCGTTCTGTTTTACTTTCACCTTGCTTTAAGCAGCCACCAGCCTTTAACACAAAATACTTGATGTAATTTAGTGGCCGTTATAGAGAGGTTTTACTGTAGATGTTTTTTTTAATAATGGCAATTATGTTCAAGGGGATTTGTTACCGTTGCAGAATCTGTAGAATGTGAGCTATACCAGTTAATAAGCAATCACAGAGAAGCCGTCTGATATGGGTCTTCTCTGTTTGCAAAAGCGTTTAAATGCGTATGTATGAGGTGCAGGGTGAATGAAAACATGGGTGTCTCAAAATCAGGTGCATGCTTAATGCAGGGCGAATGTAGCGTAGAAAGCTTCATAGGGGCTCTCGGGAATAATGTCGTTATTCATTAGCCTACAACCTGCATTCGCGACCAGTAATTGGAATTCATCTAAGTGGACGTTGTGGAGACTTTTTACTGTAGTGACTGAAGACACTTTTGATAGATAACTTACCGGTAGAATAATACAATGCTAGAATAGCACCAGGGGGCGATTCTTACGAGTAGCAGCAAGACCGGGTTTGTCTGAGAAATGCGAGATTGTGATGGATTGGTACAAATCTTACCTACACAACTGTTAAATACTTTAAAAAAAACCTCTAAACCGGAATTCTAGTGAAGAAGAATTTAGACACTTTTAGGCAGGTGGCTGCTTAATGCAGGATGAAAATTACACAGAAAGCTGCTAGAGGAGCTTTCTGCGTGACTTTCACCCTGCATTAAGCTGTCACCTGTCTCCAAGACCGATATTTATATTAAATTTAACGCCCTATTTAGAGAGGTTTTACTGTATATTTTGAAAATATGAAATATGTTTCAAGAGCTACAAACTGATTTCTTTGGCACCAATGTTTATCGTACAGATAGATAAATACCGGTACGTCAGCTGGGATATTATTCAACGTTTTCTCTGCCATGGGGCGAACTGGCGATCACCTTTGCAAAATAGTCTTGATCCAGATAAGATGCCGAGTAACTCAGTCTCTCATTAAGATCCAAACAATCTGATGTTGTGATTAAGTTTTTGAAACAAAAGAAAATGAAACATGAAAGCAGACTACTAATTTAACAGACACTATGTAGCAGCGAAAGAGATGAAAGCAACGCATGAAGATGTTTTCGAACTTGATGTCAGAAACACTCCCCTTTTGCCTACTGAGTAGTGTATTACACATATAATCTTTTCTAGGAGACGGGTTTAATCAATTTCTAGTTTCTATCCCTTGCTACAGGCGATTTCGTCACGATGTTTTTGCCAATATTTCGAATCCAAATGAAACACCAGCGTCTCATTAAGTTTAAATCGCTTAACTTATTTAAGCCTTTGTATGCTCAACGTGGAATTATACATCATTGTTAGCCATTCCATGTTCTATATTTATTACAAATTCCAATATCTACAGAATATTCATAGACAAAATAGTTATAATGCAGTATGTCAAGTGGAATATTGTAGCTACAGTGTATTTTAGAAACTAAGACTCGTCTGATCAGGCATTTTCAGTAATGCCTGAAACTGTAGAATCAATCTATCTATAGTACCACATAAGCAAATAAAGCAGAGCCTGATTCATACAAGAGACAAGAGGATCCTAAATAAACACAGTGCAGACCCTGATCAGAGAGCTTCTCTAAGAGCCCTCTGACCTGGGTCAACATTGTTTCAAATGCCAGTACATTCGCAGTCAAAGCGATATACACAATGTCAACACTATCAATAATATGGACCAATTAGCCATGGATCCATTTTTGATCCAGATGAGATGCCGAGTTAATCGGCGTATCACCAGGATCAAACCTATTTGACACTCGAACATTTTCTTTTAAGAATTGGAGAGAAAATGCATTTTTATCAATTGTAGAATGTGACATTTTTTGAAGACGAAATGCACTTAGTGTTTGAAAGGTTAAGCGATTTTCAACCCTATGCTTCATATCTAGACGTCTTTTGATTTGACACCTTTGCAAACACAGTGTACCCTGATCAGACGGATGCTGTGGGGGCTATCTGAACAGGATCTGCACTGTTTTCTTAACCATAACAATGCTGAATTTTCAAATGAACTATTCCAAAATTCAAACAGGTCAAACTTATGGTGAATATTTAGGGATATTTCTAAAGAAAAGTATAAAATGACAAACAGTGCAGGCCTTGATGAAAGGGCTCCTCCAGGAGCTCTCTCATCTGGGTCCACATTGTTTTCAAAGGACATTTATAAGTGACTCGTGTCTCGCACTGTAAGGGTTAAACATAAAACAGGCGACGGCGAAAGTAATCTTCGTAACAAAATACAAGACATGCCAAAAGTCATTATTCGAGACACATCTATCAATAACAAGAGACTCAATCGATTCACCTTAACTCTGATCCTCGCATATGCAAACATCTTGGATCCAGATCAGACGCCGTTTAACTGGCTGTCTCATGAGGATCCAAACTGTTTTGACTCTCGGTCAACAATTTCTCAAAGCTTGGTCGAATCTGAAGTAGACAAATCTGCATCAGGTCCAAATAAAGCTGACAATATTTTTATTCAAAGCAGGTAAAGCTTTAACAGATTTTGCAATAAGCTTTTGGAAATATACTCGTATAGGCGAACCGAAGTAGAATTTGTTAACTCTTTCGCTGTCAAATATTGTCGTCTGCAACATTTATCGTCTGCTATAGTTTCGTTCGTTTAATGTTCTCCAACTTTCTTTAAAAAACATTACTGCAGTAACAAACCGTTTGAATGCTAATGAGACGGCGAATTACTCGGAGTCTCATCTGAACCAAAACTGTTATAGATAATCACAGCTACGAGTATATTGTCAGCGGAAAAGTAAATAGCATTCAAGGAAAAGACGTGAAATTAGCACAATAATGTCTCAGCTGTCAAGAAAGTCTAAAGAAGTAATTTTACATCCGTGTAAAATCACATCTGTTGACTTGTTGCTATTAGGCTACATACAACACTAGAATCACTCTCCACACCAATAGCAGAATTCATACTGCCACTGTGCCTGACAGAGAAACATTTAAAGAAACATTTAAAAGAATACAGAGACTAAATTAACACCGTGCAGCCTGTAAAAAAGCGTTTGCTCGAATATGATCTTGTGCAATTTTGACTAGATTTTACTTCCAATTTGATAAAACTTTGAGAAACTATTGACTGAGTGTCAAACAGCTTGGATCCCGATGAGACGCCGATTTCTTGTGCCTTTTCTAGATCCAAGCTGTTTGCAAACGTGAGCGAGACTGTGGTTGGCGGGATAAGGGATAGCATTAGAGAGCACACTGAGTAAGTGTCGTCTGCAACTGTAACCGCCTGCAACACCATTTTCCGGGTTCATTTCTCTGATTAGATACCGGTATCTAATTTGTTTTCGTTCATTTAATTTCACAAACATCATCATTCCTGTTTGGACTAGGAATGTCTTCTGGATCAATAAATTGTCTTACTTACTTGCAGCACACTCCTAAAGGTTACTATTTAGGGATAAAATAGGGTAGTTTCCTTAACCCTTTAGGCCTACCTGATATAATAGAGACGCACTTTGACGTTTTTGAGGATACTATAGACCCACATCAGAGGAATCGTGCAGGAGTCGTCGGATTAGTTGCTATTGTGTTTGCTTTTAGATTTGATTTTGAGCTGGGATAAAACATCCGTTGTTCATTTGTAACTACATTTGTATAACTTTTCAGTTACGTTACAGTAGAATCTGTCTTAAGCGACCTTGAAGTGGTTGAGCGCAGAATTCTTAAATGCAGGTGGTTGCTTAGTGTAGGGCAAATGTAATGCAAAATGTTCCTACAGGAACGTTTCGCATTACTTTTGACCTGCATTAAGCTACCACCTGCCATACAGACCCATAATTAGACATCTTTTTAATTGTCGCTTAAGACAGGTTCTATTGTATATTCAATATCAGTTTTGCGTGACCTTTGTTTTGAATTAAGCAGCTACCTGTCTTAAAAGCCCAGAAAAGGTCGATTAAGATAGATTTTGCTGTACAGGCCAGAATTGATAGTACTCATAAATAATGAACACAGTATTGTGTTTGTTCGTAGGACGTTAGTAAGTGCGTTGCTTTAAATAGATCCATCGATAAACCCTTAGAGACTAGGGGCGAACGAGTTCGAGTCCAAATAAGACGCCCAAAAAATTGCATCAAACAGGATACGCACTGTTACACAATCTGATAATACAGTAAAAACCTCTAAATCAGACTCCAAATAAGTATAAATTTATAAATATACTCGTATAAATCTAGGATACAGGTGGCAGCTTTCTGCATGACTGTCACTATGTATTAAGCAGCCATCGGCCTATACGTATCTACTTCTTCTCTACTAGAATTCCGGTTTAGAGGTTTTTACTGTACTTCTATTGGTACTTTATGTCTAAGGGTCTTGTAAGATTCAATTAGATACAGTAGAACCTGTTTTAAGCGATTAATCATTGACTTAACGTAGGAGTCAAGTGGTTGCTTAATGCAAGGCAAAACTATTACAACCAGTTCCTAAAGGAGCTGACGGCATTACTCCTGGCTTGTACAAAGCTACCACCTACCATTAAGACCCAGAATAAGAGTTCGTTTAAATGATTTTTACTGTAAAAGAAGACGATTTTCTCAACGTGTGATGATTGGCTGACCGTTATCTTTGCAAACAATTTGGATCCAGATTAGATGTCAAATAACTCGGCGTAACCTCACGATAAACTGTTTGGCACCGAGTTTGAATGCTTTATGTACGAAGTATACTACAGCCTCTACAGGCTACCACTTAGTTAAACTCTTTACCTGTTCTATGTTTATTTCAAACTTAAATACCCACTGAATATTCATGGACAAAATAGTTATAATGAAATATGGAAGGTGGAACATTGTTACCATTTTGGAAACTAAAGGAACAGTTCTACCAATTCCATTAGCAAACAGAGTGGATCCTGATCAGACGGCTTCTATAGGAGCAAATGCTCTATTTATCACAATGGTTTCAAACTACAAAATTCTAAATTTTTCCTTTTCTCTAGTTAATGCTCCTTTTCGGTATGTTTATTCAAAGAGGTTGGGTTTAAAAATAGCCTATGTGGTAATGGGTTAACTCATGACTATTTAAAAAAAAGTATTTATACAAGAATTCACGACTTCATGAATATTAATAAGGGAATTAATGTTTTGGCACATGCATACGGACAGTTTTGGCAGAGACAGAAACTGTAGAATCACATCTATATAAGCCCATAAGCAAACAGAACAGAATGTGATCAGACGGCTGCTATATAAGCTGCATTATCTGGGGCTGCTATATGAGCCGCCTGGTCTGGGGCTACTATATGAGTCGCCTGGTCTGGGGCTACTATATGAGCCGCCTGGTCTGGGGCTGCTATATGAGCCGCCTGGTCTGGGGCTACTATATGAGCCGCCTGGTCTGGGGTTGCTATATGAGCCGCCTGGTCTGGGGCTGCTATATGAGCCGCCTGGTCTGGGGCTACTATATGAGCTGCCTGGTCTGGGGCTGCTATATGAGCTGCCTAGTCTGGGGCTGCTATATGAGCTGCCTGGTCTGGGGCTGCTATATGAGCCGCCTGGTCTGGGGCTACTATATGAGCCGCCTGGTCTGGGGCTACTATATGAGCCGCCTGGTCTGGGGTTACTATATGAGCTGCCTGGTCTGGGGCTACTATATGAGCCGCCTGGTCTGGGACTGCTATATGAGCCGCCTGGTCTGGGGCTGCTATATGAACCGCCTGGTCTGGGGCTGCTATATGAGCCGCCTGGTCTGGGGCTGCTATATGAACCGCTCGTTGGGGAGCTTTTTCTGCATTAAGCTACCGCCTATTTAAAAATCCTAAGTAAGATTTCTTTCAAGTGGTATCTTGAGAGAGGAGTTTCTGTAGTACGTTATGAGCAGGTGGGCATTTACTTGAAGCATACTCAAGATTGAGGAAGAGCTTCAAAGGGAGCCACTAATGTTGAATACAAAGTCGCCAATATCCGGGTAAAAGCAGTGTCATGATAAGAATGCATAAAATATTGATACACTAAAGTTCAATACACACTAAGCGAGATTAATTCGAGCAACCAGGCAAAATGAAAGGACACGATGAAGATAACAGGCAATTAACCTCAAACCTTGTTCCACTATAGTCGAATGGACTACCATTTGCAAATAGCCTGGATCCAGATAAGACGCTCAGTACGCTGGCGTCTCATCAGGATCAGGATCCAAGCTGTTTGACTCGCCGGTAATAGTTTCTCAAATGTTTGGTCGATTCGGAAGTAGTCAAAATTTCACCAGGGTCCATGCTTATAAAACATTTAGTTGAGCCTTTGGCTCAAATCTGACCGATCAAAAGCTTGATAACTAAAATCTGACTAATCAAAAGCTTGAGAACGAACTCAGAGACTCAAACTAAAAAGCTTTATAAGCATGTACCGTAATGCAAATTTAAACCGATATTATTTCAGGGTTAAGTTTAAACATTATTTATTTTACATCAAATATGACAAACAAGTTCTAACAACTTATACAAATCACTGGGGATGAGACTCTGACAAAGCTCTACGTGTCCGGACGTACAGCCACTGTACTATCTCACATACCAACGCTACCAGGAATCGAAACAGGGACGCATTGGCGAGAGGTGGGTCCGATACCACTGCGCCCTGGACAGTCACTATGAGCGCTTATTACCAAGAAACAAAATACATGTAGTGTAAAAAGGTAACAAACAGGATATTGTGCAAGAGTGGGGAGGAAGGTCGAGAAGAAGGGAGAGAGATAAGGGAGCTGTTGGAGTGGTGTATAGTGAATGAAGGGGAAAGAGGCAAAACAAACTTTTTAATGGGATAGAGGAGGTCAAATGTTATCAAATTTCATAAGCACGAAAAGAAAAGAAAAAACAAAAAAACAAACAAAAACAAACAAACAGAAAATATAAAGAACACCACCAGTCCTGTCTAAACAAACCCTAAATAGCATCTAAATCGGTTACAAGTGTTGATGGTATAAGATAACGCCAAATGCGTACACGTTCTTGTTGATAGTGACTGTCTGGTTTCATGATACATGAAGTATATCTTGACGTAAAAGCCGATTATATTACCTGCCAAATGAAGTATGCATTCCTTATTTCAGGTACAACATTTAGCACCCTTGTTATTTACAACATTCGCTATGCTATTCGCCTTTGTTATAGTGTAATAAAACCCAAAATAGATCCCGAAATAGCCCAGTCTTTAATCTGCCGATACACCCAGGATAGTAAAATTTCCTTTTTGTTCCCAAGTGAATGAGCCATTTACCTCATAGATACACATTGCAACGCATTTGTAAACACAGCAGACCCAGATAAGATGACCCCTACAGGATCAGATTCTGCTCTGTTTGCTTATGAAATAATAAAGATCTGATTCTACAACTTTTGCCATGGTACAAATACCCTTGCTCATTATGCAACGATAATACAATGAGCTAATTGATATTCAAACATTCATTATCTCTGACATGAATATTCATGCGGTAAATGGGTTAAAACACTAGGAGACATTACAAATACATAAAAGAAATGCCTATCAGTTATGAGTACAAAGTAATTTAGTTTAAATAGCCCTTAACCATTTCTCTGTTCTATGTTTACTACATGTGCATTTCAATAACTACTACTATTCATGGACAAAACAGTTATAACGAAATTTGGAAGGTGGAAAGTTGTAGCCATTTAAAAAAGTAAAGAAACAGATCTTCCAAATTCCATTAGCAAACAGAGCAGACCCTGATCAGAAGACTCCTATAGGAACCGTCTGATCTGGGTCTACTCTGTTTGCAAATACGTGAAAACACGTTTATATGAGGGAAAGGGTTAAGCTAGGCGCCACCTGACTTGCATTTGCGAACAGTTTGGAATCAGCTGAGCCGCCGTGTAACACGAGCATACACCAGCATCCAAAATGGCCGCTGGACGCTCGGTCAATAAAAAAGCTTGAACGGATCGAGAATAAGTAAATAAGAAGTTTGAGCGGACACATTTTTACAGCAGTATAAGGTTTAACCCTTTCCTTCATATAAACGCATTTTCATTTGCAAACAGAGTAGAACTAGATCAGGCGGCTCATCAGGGTCTGCTCTGTTTGCTAATGGAATTTGATAGACTTGTCTCTTTAGTTTCTAAAATGGCTACATTGTTCCATAATTCATTATAACCATTTAGTAGGCACTGAAATTTAGATTAAATATAGAACAGGGAAAAGATTTAAGTACTGATACACCATATCCGTCGTAGGCAGTTGGGCGATATGTTAAAATTCACACACTGCCAACGAAAACATGTTACATGTACAAACTAAAAAAGTTTTATAACTTAGTCGGGTGTCGTATTTATTCTAATAAGGTCGCAAAGGCATTTAGATAAACTTATATGACATTGTTATTCTCAGACAGCCATTCAAATAATCGAATGATTTTTTACCCTTGGAAAACGAGCATTTGCATTGAAATGTTTTAACCCTTTACTCCATAAATATGCTTTTCTACGCCTTTGCAAACAGAGTAGACCCACATCAGACGACTCCTACAGGAGTCGTCTGATCAGGGTCTGCTCTGTTTGCTTATGATATAATGTAGATTAGATATGACGCTACAGTTTCTGTCATAGCCAAACGTCCCTGTGATTTTATTACAAATAAATCTAATTAATATTCATGACATCATATATTCTTACATGAATATTCATGGAGGAAAGGGTTGAGACAAGTACAGTGAACCCCCTCTAAATCGGACGTTAAAATTAGTATCAAAACCATTTTTTCAGACAGGCGGTAGCTTAATGCAGGTTGAAAGTCATACAAAAAGCCTCTACAAGGAACGTTCTGCATGAAACCTCATCCTGCATTAAGCAGCCACCTGCCTGAAAAGACCTAAATTGTTATTTTATAAAATTCGAATTTAGAAGGCACTGTAGTGGCTTCAAAACGAAACCAGCGCACACAGTGTAGTAGCTTCAAAACGAAAGCAGCGCACACAGAGTAGTAGCTTCAAAACGAAAGCAGCGCACTCAGAGTAGTAGCTTCAAAACGAAAGCACCACATACAGTGTAGGGAATTTCTGCGGAGACTTTGTCTTCCATTAACCAGTCACTTGAGAACATGAAAGTATTTGTTAATTTCTTTAACAATTTGCCTAATGAATATTTACGTAAAAATAAGAACCATATGACTATTTATTACCTGAAATCTTATAATGGCATATAAACAAAGGAAATTGTGCCCTTGTCAGAAATCGAAGAATCAGTTCTATATAATATCACAAACAAACAGAGCAGATCCTGATCAGATGGTTCCTACAGGCGCACTCTGATCTAGGTCTATTCTGTTTACATTTCAAGGCGTCAAAACTCAAAAGGCGTCTCTATAAGTCAAAGGGTTTAAAAAACGCTGACATAATTTGAGTATAATGCTCACCAAATTATTCAATACATCTGTACGTGTATATATAAATGACGTATCGTTGATATACCAGTTTCGGTTATGTATAGTTTCATTTGATTATACCCTTTTCTCCAGAGAGTGGGTCAAATATTGAACGATGCCCAAGGCCATATTTACTTATAAATAAAATGCTGCGATGGAATGATACACCCATTTATTGCTAGCATAGGTTACAGTAAACCCAACCAAAAGTATATCTGTTTTATTCAAATCAATCTGCTGTTATTCCAGTTATGGTTTTCTAGGCTCCCTGCTGTAGGTAACAGCGATATTTATATTTTGTGTTCGTTATAACTATACAGTGCACAGCTGAACTTTGATATATCGAACGTCAACGGACTACACAAATTAATTCGAAATAAAAGAAGTTCGAGTTATCCGATTTCTGATCTGGATAATTTCTCAAGTTCACAGCTTAATGTAGGTCTAAAGTAATGCTGAAAGCTCCTATAGGAGCTTTCTGCATTACTTTAGACTGCATTAAGCTGTCACACGTGTTTCTGGATACTTTAGAGCAATTATGTATTGTAAGTTTTGGAAGGACTGAACTTTTAGTACGAGTTATCACGACGTTCGAGTTATCCGAGTTCGTAATATCGAAGTTCAATTACATGTACAGTAAAACCTCTCTATAACGGCCACTAAATTGTGTTTATTAGTTGGTATTTAGGGCAGGTGGCGGTTTAAAGCAATGTGAAAGTAAAACAGAACGCTCCTGTAGGAGCGTTCTGTTTTACTTTCACATTGCTTTAAGCAGCCACCTGTCTTTAACACAAAATACTTGATGGAATTTAGTGGTCATTATAGAGAGGTTTTACTGTGTATACATGTTTCTGAAATTCTGAACGCATGAACACATGGCCGAGGGCGTTTTACTGTTTTAGCTATGGATAACAGAATCAAGTCTTATTTGGGCAAAACACGAAATTACTCCGCAAAGTAATTGAAATTAACGAAACAAATGAAATCAACTTGTAAATTCCATCAAAATTAGTGCACAGCTCATTAACACTTCACTACATAAATACGCCTTTCTACGTGTTTGCAAACAGAGTAGATCCACACCTGGCAGTTCTTGTAGGAACCGTCTGATCAGGGTCTGCTCTATTTGCTTCATGAATAACATTGACCTGTGGTTCTACAATATCTATCATGGCCAAATGTCCCGTGTTCGTGTACCGTTATAAGAATTCATCTAATTGATATTCATGATGTCATTATTTCCGACAGGAATATTGGTAGAGTAAAGGATTAACCCATTCCCTCCTACTGACGCCTTTTGGCGCCTCTGTAAAAGTCATGTTTTGATACCATGGGGATGGTTTGATACCATAGGAGCAAATGATCTATTTACCACAATGGTTTCAACACTACATGATTCTAAACGTTTCCTTTTTTCCAGTAAATGCTCCTTTTCGGTAGATTTATTCATAGAGGCTGGGTCTAAAAATAGTCTAGGAGGGAATGGGTTAAGGGATCATAAACATGTAGAATTCAAGCAGAATAAAAGACTATAGAAACGATTAACCAGAGATCTAGGGTCCATGCTTATAAAGCTTTTGATTGGTCAGATTTGAGTTCTCAAGCTTTTGATTGGTCAGATTTGAGCCTAAGGCTCAAATCTGACCAATCAAAAACTTGAGAACGAACTCAGACTCAACTAAAAGTTTTATAAGCATGGACCCAGATGAGCTTTCAAGTTTCATTTCTTTATTTCTCCAATAAACCCTATATTGTGACCACTCTTTAGAATCGCATCGAAGAGACGATTCTAAAGAGTGGTCACAACAAAGGGTTTGGTGGAGAAATGACGATTTGAGTATTTGAGTACGCAGTTGTATCTGTTGCTCTAGATTAGCCTCATTGTATAGATCAAAGAAACTAAAAATTCAAACTCGACGCTAACACTGAACAACAAATAAGATACAGTAAAACTCCTCTATGGTGATCACCAAATACATATATACATGTACTGGTTTTTAAAAGCAAGTGGTTGCTTAATGCAATCCTATAGGCGCTTTTTACATAACTTTCGCCTTGCATTAAGCTACACCAAAACTTTAAAACCCAAAATTAGACTTGCATGTACTTTAATTGGTTGTAATAGAGAGTTTTTTTTACTTTTAAGTTAATATCACAAACGAGCTCGGTCATAGTCGAATAGTTTGGTTTGATAACATCAGTTAGGGCATTGACGTTGGTGTAACAGTGATGCGTGAAGATCGTTTACACATGTATGATACATGTACTTAGACAATATTGAAAACAACATTATTAACCCTTCGCTTGCTGAATTTTAAAATACATTTCTCCTTCTTTACCCATGTCCTGTAGTATAATTACATATATCTTCACTGTGTACAAGTATTTCTCTGTGCAATTACTGCTGTGGAGTGCACTAGTTGTACAATCAACTTGTAAATAGTGCAGACCCTGGTGAGACAGCTCCTGCAGGAGCTGTCTCATCTGGGTCTTCACTAGTTACAGGTAGGTATATTGACGTGAATAGCAAGCGAAGGGTTAAAACTCTTTACATGGCAGGGGCGCTTTTTGAGTCTAAACCCTTTCCTTCATATAAAACGTGTTTTCACGCATCTGCAAACAGAGTAGACCCAGATCAGACGGTTCCTATAGGAGCCGTCTGATCTGGGTCTGCTCTGTTTGTTTATGATATAATATACATGTAGGTATAATTCTAAGTTCTGAAATGGTGAAAAGTCTATGGGTCCGTATGCTAGTATAACAAATTAATCTAAGCAAACTTGATGACATCATTATTTCTTATATGAATATGCATGTAGGAAAGGGTTAGACGAACAAGGCAGACCCAGATCAGGTTGCCACTGTAGGGAATACTGATAAAGGTCTGCTATGTTTGCTTATGGAAGTATATACATGTAGATCTGATTTTACAGTTTTTGTTCTCAAATGCCATTATAAAAATTCACGTAACACATAATTATTCATGGTGTAATTATTTCCTACATGAATATTCATGAGATAAAGGGTTAAACATTTATAGCATCCTAAGGAAATTTAGCGAATTGTTTATTGGTGTAAGAAAATTGAATGTTTGTCTTAGAAAGAACTTAAACAAAGTGCACTTCAACCTCTCTAAAGTTTCAAAAGTCTTTGCAAACATAATTGATCCAGATCATACAGCTCCTGTAGGATCCGTCTGATCAGGGTCTGCTCTGTTCTACACATTCTAAAGTTTCTTTCCCTTTTAATGTGTCATTAAGAACATTCATGAAGTGAGACATCGTTACATAAATATTCACCAGGGAAAGGTTAAAGACAGCAATAAACATAGCTCATATTTCATGAGGGCTAAAACAGCAGTTGGCCAAGAAGTAAACATGTCTATGAAACTGCTTGACAGTTAGAATTTATGAGCAAATAAAATGAAAACCCCCGCATCTTTTGCCTGCCGATGGATGTGCACAACGTAAAGCGATACTGATAAACTACACACAGTAAAAACCCTCTAAAATGGACGTCCAATTTAAAATAAATATGTCTTGTAGACAGGTGGCTGCTTAATGTACGGTGAAAGTCGTGCAGAAAACTTCTCTATGAACTTAGTGCATGACTTTCACCCTGCATTAAGCTAGCCACCAGCCTAAAAGTTGCTAAATTATTCTCTACTATAATCGCGGTTTAGAGAGGTTTTACTGTACTCATTTCGGAAATAATGACATCATAAATATTAATTAACTAAAGTTTAAAGTGACAAGAATTAAGATAATATTTGGTCCTGACAAAAATTATAGAATCAGATTTATAGTATTCCATAAACAAACAGAGCAGACCCTGGTCAATCTACTTTGTTTGTAAAGGCGTACTCATGATGTATAGGGCTGGCATGCTCAGATGGTTGGCCAAAATGCAGAAGACTAGAAAATAAAACATATATCTAGTCATACCCCATTTATCCCGCTGTTTGATTTCTTTTTCCTTCGATCCTTTCTTTCCATCTTTCTTGTCTTTCTTATCCTCCTTCTCTTTCTTTTCAGTCTCTAGCATTTCCATTATAAAATCCATTTTTGCCCACTCTCTCTAACAACAAATCTGCTGTTTTCACTAGAAACTGTAAGATGTAATATAATCCAATATTCACTAGCTTTCGTGTAATTGAATAGGAGTTTACAGCGCTATTACTCCGTGGCAATCCACATGTGACACTGCTTCGTATCTACAATATACGCCGTCTCGCCACAACCACTATAACGATTTTTGGTGAAATTCTTGATATTTATTATTTTACTGAAACTATTTTCGTCACCGCTTCGCCGGTTTGCATAATAACAAAGCATCGGCTCACTCGTATCACCTGTATAAAAGTGTATTGAAATGACACTGGAGTGGGAAAACGTGTCCGCCCGCTATGAAAATCTATATGGATAAAACTGATTGGCGGTCCTGTGCCCCGTAAGAGTTATTGCTGGAATCGATACATTTCTGAACAGACCAATGCCCCAGATTAATTCTCCCTGGAAAAATAGAGTATTGATGATGCCTAAGACATCTTCCTTTGCATAAAAACCTCGTCGCTGTCTGCCCCATGTGATCCCTCTTCACAAACCTCGTCGCTGTCTGCCCCATGTGATCCCTCTTCACAAACCTCGTCGCTGTCTGCCCCATGTGATCCCTCTTCACAACCGTAGAATGCGTTTATTAGGTTGACAATTTCTGTTATAGAACTCGGACTGTAACCCTGTGACCTCTAGGTATCTGTTGTCTGTAAAACATGTTGCCTGCTTCATTTTTCAAAGTCTATTCCCGCTATTTCATTTCGCCTTTTTAGACGCCAGTGGATTCAGTGACTGACTCCAAAACTGCTCTTACAGGAAAACACAAGTTGACCAAGCGGTGAATTAGAGAATTACCTGTACAATACATGTATTCAATATATGAAATACAATGTAATGACATCATGACTATGTATTACATTGTAGCTGAGTTTTCATTACGGCAAACGGACACATGTTTTTTACCATCGCAGAACCTGTAGAATCAGTTCCAGAAGCACACAGAGCAAACGTGTTAAAAATGTGTCTCTATAAGGAAAATGAACAGAAAAACACAGAGCAATAGAAATGAAACAACAACAAATAAAAGAAACAGTCGTTATAGCAACAGTACTAACCACAAATAATGTCTGCAAAATAATGTCTGTACAAATAATGTCTGCACAAATAATGTCTGTACAAATAATGTCTGAACAAATCTGAATCTGGAACAATTTATACTTCTTCTGATTCGATCAAGCTTTTAGGAAAGTGTTGGCCGAGTGTCAAACAGCTTGGATCCTGATGAAACGCCGAGTAACTCGGCGTCTCACCAGGATCCAAGCTGTTTGCAAATGCGAATCAGGTGGCGAATTAACACATAGTTTCTACGTGCCCGTGGTCTTGGTCCTATCGTTAATGCAGCGCTTAACCATTTCTCTTAAAATTATTCATGCTCAGTAATATATTTTAGATCAATTCTGTATTGTAACTTTTGGGAGGACCGAACTTTTACTTCGAGTTATCCCTAGGTTCGAGATATCGAAGTTTAACTGTATCTTTAATACATGCGTAACCAACCAGCCATATGCTACCGATGTGATTAATCACCGTGCATTGTGTATACATGTATATGGAGACTTAATTCTCTTCAATGATGAATTATGACTACACAGATTTATGACTTTATGACTAAGTTATACTGACGATGTAATTAAAGAACTTATCGTTATACATGTCCATATCGAACCAGTCAGAGACTACGGTACATTATTGCTAACCAGAACAACGAAATACAGTTGAACTTCGATAACTCGAACTTCAATGGACAGTACAAATTAGTTCGAGATAAGAGGAGTTCGAGTCATCCGATTTCTAATCTGAAAGTTTTCTCAAGGCCACAGCTTAATACAGGTCTAAAGTAATGCTGAAAGCTCCTGTAGGAGCTTTCAGCATTACTTTAGACCTGTATTAAGCTGTCACATGTGTTTCTAGATACCTGTAGCGATACATTTTAGAGAAATTCTGTATAGTAAGTTTTGCAGGGACTGAACTTTTTGTTCGAGTTATCCCGAAGTTATAGCTGTAATATAGCTACAGATAAAAGTATGTCCTCAAACACTAAAATCGTCATTTTCCCACCAAACCCTATGTTGTGACCAATCTTTAGAATATTAGTCTTTTCGAGACGATTCTAAAGAGTAGTCACAACATAGGGTTCGGTGCACCATGGAGAAATAAAGTAGTCATTCTTGAAACTGGTTTTGTTTACGTGTCTTATCTGGATTTCTGAAATACATGTAAATATCAGTATGCGTCCTAACGACAATTGGCAGCTTAACACAGGGTGAAAGTCATACAAGCTCCTCGGAGAGCTTTCTGTATGAGACTCAGCCTGTATTAAGCTGCCTAAGCTTTCTCTACAACGTTAGCATTAGCGAGGTTTTAATGTAAGTATATTCCCTTTAGAGCGACCACGTAAAGCTCAAACATACATGTCTTTAAAAGCAGGTGACTGCTCAACGCATGTATATTGTCAGTAGTTGTACATGTATAACTATTGTTCTGCATTAAACTACAGACTGCCTTTAAGACCCCAGATTTAGACCTTCTTCGAATGAACATCAAATGTCTACGTACGTGGGCGGTGGATCATGCATGGATATCAATTTCTTTTTTTTTGCTTCATTTTTATAACCTCAAGTCCTTTATGCCATGGTTACCAGAATACATGTATTTGAAATTTCCACAGTTTTACATCATACATAGCAATTTTTCAATGACTATGTAGTTTGGTGGTGCAGCCTGTCACATGTGGACATCCCATTCAACACATTTTGCTGGTCTGTCATTTTCTTTTATGATTTGTGACATTTCTCTGTGATACAACACATGCAACTATTTTCCGTAGTAATCTCATTGTGCTATTTCCACAATATTAGTCATTGCATGTCCTCTCTATGGCATGCCAACAACTCTATTGATCACAATGGAAATAAGAGCTTGGTCTTTTTTGTATCATCCTTGGTTTTTGAAGCACGCCATGTGCATTCTCTAGTGCATTGTTTATATCATTATCTTAATTAAAACAGTATTGTGAAAAGTGTTAACTGTAATATTTTGATACATATATGCATGTTTATATGAACTGTGAACATATGTTAACTCTAATATTTTGATACACGTATGCATGTTTATATGAACTGTGTATATATGTTAACCCTAATATTTTGATACACGTATGAATAAAGGATCTGTTCTGATCTGCATGTTTATATGAACTATGTCCATATGTTAACTCTTATATTTTGATACACGTATGCATGTTTATATGAAGTGTGTACATATGTTAACTCTAATATTTTGATACACGTATGCATGTTTATTATGAACTGTGTACATATGTCCATGTAAACATTTAGCTAATAAATATGCATGAACTCATTATTTCTTATATGAACACAGCAGAGCCTGTCACAAGCGACTATTCATTTATTAAATAAAGGAGTCTTAGAATACAAGTAGTTGCTCAATGCAGGGCAAGCGTAATGAAGAAAGTTCCTATATCACCTTCCTGCATTGTATTTTTTACTTACATTAAGTTGTTACCACATGCCTTACAGACCTATAACTAGACCTCGTTTTGATGACCGATTAACCTTTCGCTTGCTATTAACGTCAATATATCTATCTGTAAATAGTGAAGACCCAGATGAGACAGCTCCTGCAGGAGCTGTCTCATCAGGGTCTGCACTATTTACAAGTTGATTGGGCAACCAATGTACTCCACAGCAGTGATTGCACAGCGAAATATTTGTACACAGTGAAGATATATGTGATTATACAACAGGGTATGAGTAAAGAAGGAGAAATGTGTTTTAAAATTCAGCAAGAGAAGGGTTAAGACAGGTTCTACTGCATGCGACAGGGAACAGGTTAAAGGGAGCCAACGTTTATCCAGGGCTCCAGGAGTTACGATATGCAGTTCAATTGCATTGTGTCTTACAAGACTCTTAACCCATTTCAACTTGTTTTCCCTAGTGAGCTCGCCCACATATGCATTTTGAATGATCTAATTTTAATGTACTGGATCATTTCTGCTATGCCTATGTTATATTATAATACCGTTGGAAAATAATTTGAAAAAACAATGTTCAACAACAACAACAACAACAACGGTGAAGACCATGTTCAGAGACTTCCTATGTCTACGCCGTTTGTCTATATCTCTAAAAGGGACTCCTTTCTAAGGGGCATTATGCACGCACACGTGGATTATACAAGGATAAATGCTCTCAAGCAAAAAAATATATCCGGGTTACGGTGTATAGAATCCTCGACTATCTACAATCTAGGTGTGTTTGTATATGACTTATAACATACTATAGAGGTTTTGATCAGTCAGACTACAGTAGAACAGGTCTTAAGCGGCCATCAAAAAGATATCTAAGCAGAATGCTCCTATAGGAGTTAACTCTCTGATTTCTCTGTAAATATGTTCATGTTATCATTATTGCCTTATACAGGCTAGAAACATTGTAAAATGTTTAATGCCAATAAAGGTTATGTTATGCTATGTATGTTACAGGTCTACTACAGTGTACATGTATACTTAATTTTTGTAAATTTTGTAGCTGTAACTTTTAAAACTTTCCCTCATTTAAATACCTTTTCATGCATTTGCAAACAGAATAGTCCCAGATCAAACGGCTCCGTCTGATCAGGGTCTGCTCTGTTTGCTTAACCCTTTCCTCCATAAATACGCCTTTCTACTCCTCTGCAATAGTCACATCTTGAAATCGTTGTGATAAACAGAGCATTACCTCCACAGGAGCAAATGCTCTATTTATCACAATGGTTTCAATACTACACAATTCTTACATTTTCCTTTTCTCTAGTTAATGCTCCTTTTCAGTATATTCATTCAAGGAGGTTGGGTCTAAAAATAACCCATAGAGGAAAGGGTTAAATGATATGATATAGATCTGATTCTACTTTTTCGTCAACAGCAAAACAAGTCCCTTGACAAGATACCTGATAAAAAATCAGCTCATGAATAATCATGGTGTCATTATTTTTTACATGGATGTTGAACAGGGAAAGGGTAAAGCTTTAGCTTGCTGAACAAATCCTTGTTGACAAAAATACCCCAATAACAATGTTCCTCCTCCATTTCCATTTTTAACGGATGAGAGTGTCCATTAGATTAGATTTTTGACAATCAGACGTCCAGATAAGATGCGTAAATGCCAACAGTTTCAAGAATATCTGCTTTATTTCTCCACCAAACCCTACACTGTGACCACTCTTTAGAATAGTCTCTTCGAGACAACTGTGACCATTCTTTAGAATCGTCTCGAAGAGACGGTTCTAAAATGTAGCCACAGTATAGGGTTTGGTGGAGAAATGATATTTTAGTATTTGTGTACGCACCTCTACCTGTAGCTCTGTGAGAATGTATCTCATCTGGATCTAAACTGTTTGTAAAAGTTATCACGAATTCGTCTATGGCTTGCAACAATGGTGAAAAGTTTAACAATGTAATGATCACGAGTCAGAGCAACACTGATATACACTCGATCTCTACATTCGTGTTTTTTTCTCAATCTACGCGTTATCTCTATGTACCCATTATCTCTATATCAATTATTTCTCTCGACACACTCATTTTCTCGATCAATCATTTTCTCTCGATTTATCTATGCGTGTTTTATGACAATAAATACGATAAATATAATCCACCCTTTACGCTATCCAGGGCTGAGCCTTTCTCACAGAAGCAGTTTTTCACTGACCTTTTGTCACAGAGGCAGTTTTTCTCACAAGGAATAATGCAATTATTTCAAGGACACTGGAGAATTTTTGTACTTCATTCAAATCACGTAAATCCTTTATTATAGATAATCAGAGGGTTCTGCTGGGAGATGGAACCATCGCGCCGCGAAATGAACCGGGGACCACCTACCACGTAGCTCTCTTGGAAAGTTGATGAGATTTACGTGAATGTTATTATTTACTGGTTAACGTTGCACTAACTAACAGAACGGAACAGGAGATAATATACAAAAATCGAAATCGAAATAATGAAATCGATAAGTACAGTGACACCTCGCTAATCCCAATACAATATCCCCCTAAACCGGAATTCTAGTAGAGAACTTATATACTTTTAGGCAGGTGGCTGCTTAATGCAGGGTGAAAGTCATGCAGAAAGCTCCTAGAGGAGTATCGAGGTTGTACTATATATTTCGTAGTATCGAGGTTGTACTGTATATTGAGGTTGTACTGTATATTTCGTAATATCGATGTTGTACTGTATATTTCGTAGTAGTATCGAGGTTGTACTATATATTTCGTAGTATCGAGGTTGTACTATATATTTCGTAGTATCGAGGTTGTACGGTATAATTCGTAGTATCGAGGTTGTACTGTATATTTCGTAGTATCGATGTTTTACTGTATATTTCGTAGAAACATCAGTTTCAACTATTGTTAGAGTTTGTAGTCAATTTTAGAGAACAATTAAATTTGATATTGTGGCGACAAAGAATCTTGCGTGATCACCAGAACAGTCAAACAGCTTGGAGCCTGGTGCAACAATGAGTAACTCGAGGACTGGTCTAGATTTACTCTGTTTGCGACTGCATATCAAATCGTGCTAGAATGATAAAGATTAACCCCTGGCCTGGTATACACGCCTTATCGCGCCTTTGCAAGCAGAGTAGACTCAGATCAGACAGTTCCTGTAAGAGCTCTCTTATCAAGGTTTGCTTTGTTTGCTAATGAATCTATATACATGTAACACTAGTACTGGCGAAAAATTTCCTTGTTTTAAATACCATTACATGTATATAAAAATCAGTTAATGAATATTCATAAAGTGATAGATTCTTATATAAATATTCATGAGGTGAAGGGGGTGGGGCGGGGTTAAGATCGTTTGGAGTGATCGGTCTAATGAGTAGTTGCTGTATCAACTTGTGTAATATTCTAAACGTGTCTGCGAGCTGTTCTCATGTGACGAATAAAATGTGCAACAAACAGAAAGTAGAAACCCTGTCTGCTGAAGGCGAATTAGTTCTGTCAATAAAAACACCATGCAATTGGGCACTCCACCAAAATTGGTATTTAACTCTTGAAATGCAGGAAATAAGTGCACTGGCATATACAGGCAGTGTATGCCCATATCAGAGGGCTTCTAGTTGATCCCTCTGATTAGGGTCTGCACAGTTTGTCATTCATATTCCTCTCATAAAGCATACCCTTTCACGCTGACTGGACCCTATCGTTGAATACTGATAGGTCATTGGACCTTGAATAGTCAGTAGTCAAAGAGTTCAACCTGTCTGAAAAGTCGTCCAGGCACTTAAACCACTGTCTTTAGTATACAGTATAAGCTCTTGATTATTTCTTTCAATTTTCAATCAATATTTTACAGTTCTGATTACTAAATAGTTTGAATTATACTCAGATCGTATATATGTGTAATATATATCTGAATAAAATGCATTAACTATTAACGTTCTACCAGCGAATGATGATTAAATTGACAAACAATTTTGGATCAAGATCAGCCACCGAGTTATTCCGTGTTATGTCAGGATCCAAACTGTTCGACAGTGTGGTCCTGTCTTCTTGTTAAGAACATAAATAAAAGCCTTATTCTAGTATTGATTTAGACAGCATTGTGCTGTAGAGCAGACTTTACTAAGCACGTTGTAGACTTAAGTGATAGGTTCCGGAGGGTGCTTATTAACCTTTTGAGTGCAGGAAACAGGCGTGCTAGCTTGTGCAAACAGTGTAGACCCAGATCAAAGGGCTCATAGAAGAGCCCTTTGATCTGGGTCTGCACTGTTTGCAATTCTAAGTTATCTAGCAATTGTAAGCATGTCATGCCGGATGGACTTCGTAATTAAACAGTGATGGGCTATTCCTTTTTGAACATTTGGCATTCAAATGGCTCTGAACTTGACTGTGGGATTTTCATTTTATGCGTTCATATTAGAAGCTCAGGAATTCTGCTTCGAGGACAGTAAAACCCCTCTAAACCGGAATGCTACTAACCTATTAGCGAAGAATTTAGACAGGTAGCTGTTTAATGCGTAGTGAAAGTCATGCAGAAAGCTCCTGGAGGAGCTTTCTGCATGACTTTCATCCTGTATTAAGCTACCACCTGTCTTAAAGACCGACACTTATACTAAAATTAACGTCTGTTTTTAGAGGGGATTTATTGTATAATGTTTTGGAAGCCTTCAAGGCTGAGTCATTAGGACAGTACAGTAAAACTCTTCTAAACCGGACGTTTAAATTAGTATCAATGTCAGTATTTAAGACAGGTGGCAGTGTATTGCAGGGTGAAAGTCATGCAGAAAACTTTCAAAATGAGCTTTCTGCATGGCTTTCGCCCTGCATTAAGCAGCCACATGCCTAAAGGTATCTAAATTATTCTCAGCTATAATTCCGGTTTAGCATTTCTTTACTGTGTACTAAACAAAAATAAACAACAAAATAAAAAAATAAACAACAAATCCAGCACTGTTTTAGCTTGAGTCAGACCTACACTGTAGCAATCTAATGGTTAATTTCTGCTGCGTTGGTTCATCGGAAAGATGACAAATTGCTCTCAGAAATCAGTGTCTGTTAGACTGTCAGATATAAGTGGATTTATTCTGAGTCCTGGAAAACAACGATTTTTCCATCTGTGAGATTTTGCACGCGTCACTGGTGGTAACAATTTTCACTAAGTAATTGAAAGCACAGCAAAGACAAGCTATGCTTCCCGTGTCTGATGCAAATATATGCAAACGCCTGTGATAACCTTTGAAAACAGTTTAGACGCAGAGAGACTCAGTGTCTCATCAGGATCCAAACTATTTAACCATTTACTCCATAAAGACGTTTTTCTACGCCTTGCAAACAGATAAGACCAGGGTCTGCTCTGTTTGCTTATGAAATCATATAGATATTAGTCTACAGTTGCTACTATGGCCAAAAATCAATTATCCATGTATCATTATAAAAACTCATCTCATTAATATTCATGGAGTAACGGGTTAACATTCTCATTTGTTTGGGATTTTTGTTTTTTATTTTATAAAAAAAAGTACATATTAAGAAAGTTATATTTGAAATATGCAGCAGGTTACCATTTTGTGACAAAGGTCACCCAATGTTCATAAGATAAATTCCAGTAAACCCACAGGCAGACACGTTCATCGTGGTGACACAATGTGGAATATATATATACAGTAGAACTTCGATGAGCGACCTCATAATTTATCAAAACAGCAGTCTTTAAAACTGGCCGGTGCTTAATGCAGGGCAAAAAGTAGTAGGGAAACAGCTTCTTTAGGAGCTCTCTACATAACATTTATCCCGCATTAAGGAACCACCTGTATAAAAATCGTGAATTATATACTTCTTTTGAGTGGCCGTATTAGCGAGTCTATACGTTACATGTATTCCATGGACTGGTGGAGAATCGTACATTTCCAGGGATTTAAAGCGAATCTTCTATTTCAAAAGAATGAAAGATAATTTTAAAATTCAAACGGATGAAAGCGACTTGTATTTCCAGTAACTGAAATTGAATCTTATATTTCCAAAAGACTGTTAGCAAACGTTTTTAGGTTGAGCAGAAATTAACAATGCATATTCACTGTATAAATGTATCTGCAATGTACCCTGGGAAATGGGTCTTATTGTATTTCAAACAGTGCAGACCCAGACCAGTCGATTTGTGTCCTAAATCCATACAACGTAAAACTAGGTCAGCTCGTAATCATTGACGTGATGTCTGATTCAGGTCTATACTACTTTCAATGTAATAATATCCATTTTCTATTCCCAGCGAGCATCTCATTTGTATCCGTTAGCTAAAATACCCAGACGCCGTCACATTTCTGTCTGTTTCTCATTATAAAATATGCAACCGTATCACATAGGCGTTTTCGCTAAGTCCCCTGTCGCAAAATGACTTAACTCGACCACAAACAAAGGCGGTTAGTATCCAAATCCAGCTTACTGGTAATCAATAGTAATATATGTTAAACACATCTAGCCATCTTTAAGAACTTATTAATTAGATACCGCTGTTTCTCGGACGGAAGGACGCACAACGTGCGAGCAGGTATACTACTGATACCTCCCCCCCCCCCGGAAGTCTTGGGTTAAACCCTTCTCATGCTATGCACAGCCTGTCTCGCATTTGCAGACAACTTGGATACAGATGCCACGCCTAGTGACTTGACGTCTCGTAAGGAACCATACTGCTTCAGCTCAGCCTGTAGTGTCTCGAGAGCTTTAACGAGTCTTCGGCAGTTTACAATTTCAGAATACTGTATCTTATTTTTTTCGGCATGAGAAGAGTTAATTTACCATTAGATTTCATGTTCCGAGGTTATAAAACATTTTGCTTACGTCTGAAGACGTTCTCATTCATCGAATTGGTCAGATTTTGAGTTTTCTCAAAATCTGACCAATTAGATACTTGAGAATGGACTCAAACTGAGACTCAGAAGTTTTGTAACCTCTGACCTAGACTAGAGAATAGTTTCGCATGTGTATGCTCAAAGTAAACAGTAAACATGAGCAGAATGTAGTCAATACTAGCTCTTACTGGTCTCCTATTACAAACATTACTTACTGAATTACAGTAAAACCTCTCTATAACGGCCACAAAATTATATCAAGTATTTTGTATTAAAGGCAGGTGCATGCTTAAAGCAAGGTGAAAGAAAACAGAACGCTCCTATAGGAGCCTTAATATACCAACTAATTAACACAATTTAGTGACCGTTATAGAGAGATTTTACTGTACTTATTACTAACACTCATTCCGCTGTGAAAAAATGGCTGCTTAAATTTGAATCTGGGTCAAATTTGACTACTTCCGATTCGATCAAGCTTTAAAGACACCGCTGACCAAGTGTCTAACAGTTTGGGTCCTGATCAGACACCATTGACCAAGTGTCTAACAGTTTGGGTCCTGCTAAGACACCATCTGGGTCCAAGCCGTTTGCATATGCTAGTAAGGTCGTATTTAGTAGTTGAAAGGCTCATCGAGATTATAAAAAATTATATTGTGACACAGCAGAGAAGAATTTTGTTCACGTCAGAAGAAGTTCAACATTTTGACATTTTTTATGCTTATGTGGCATTTATGGGAATATTACTTAGCATATATCACATATCTCACCATATGCGACCTGACTCGCATTTGCAAACAGTTTGGATCCAGATGATACGCCGAGTAACTCGGTGTGACGTCAGGGTCAGGATCCAATCTGTTTGACACTCGGCCAATAGTTTCACAAAGGCTTGATCGAATCGGAGATAGTCAAAATTGCACAAGATCCAAATTTGATCATACGTTTTTTTCACAGCCGGATATGGAGTTAATACAATTTCAACACAGCCGTGACAGCTATTCATAGAGACAACAACCTGCTGGCTATCACCCCAGTCAGCTCTGTCACAAGCTACACTAATTAACTCAATAGTTTGATACCCTATATGCACTCTCTACCCGTTTGTAAAGCTGCATAATTCAACTAAGGGCTATTTTGATAATCTTAGATTAGACTGATACATTAGCAAATAGTGTAGACCCTAATCAAACGGCCCCTGAAAGAGTCGTTTGATTAAGGTCTTCACTGTGTGCCTAAATGTGTCCGTCGAAATACTTAGGTTGATTACAGTAGGATATCCACAGCCAAAATATTCTGCCTACAATAATTGTTAGACAAATTGACGTGGCGCCAACTCTTTACATACTAGACATCTACTAACAATAGGTGACATGCTTTAACCAACTGCAGCTACCAAAAACAACGGGTCTCCAATAATTTGTATCTAATTTTAGATGAACTTTTCATCTCTTCATCTGTAAAAAGATAGTATCTTTGAAACAGACTGCAGGGTCCACTTGAAATTAACCCTTGTCCCCCTACAAACGTTTTCTTCACTCCGTTACAGAGTAGGCTAATCCCTGCAGGAGGCGTCTGATCATGGTCTGCTCTGTTTGCCTACGGGAGTATATACATGCAGATCTAATTCTACGGATTCTGTCAATACTAAAGAATCATGTGATCATATAACTTTATAAAATCAGCTAATTAATATTCACTATTTGTTTTACATGAATATTCATCACGGACCGATTATTAGACGTAAGTAACTGGACAAGAACGCCTTGGTGGGGGTCTTTAAATTGCAAGTTGACATTTTCTCTAGGTGAATGTTTGATCACATTTGCAAACTGTTTGGATCCAGACAATACGACAGGTATAGTGATGTTTCATAAGGATCCAAACTGTTTGATACTGTGGTTATGCAATTTGAAACACAAAAGAATACAACTCAAAGATAAAAACTGAAGCAGACGAAAAATGTTGCAGACGACAATGCATAGAAGCGACCGAGTTAAGCTTGTCTGACGAAGTTGCATGCTGTGAAGATAACTTAGAATGTAAAGAGAGTATACGTTAAGACGTTAAAAATGTCAACTACTGACACGTAGAGTTCTTGCACAATTCATCTGGATAGGTTTGCAACGTTAGACACAACTTTATTAACAACGTATTAAAGATTCACTAATTGTTTTACAATAAACCCTTGATGTATACCTATGCTAAGATAGAGATAAACATACGATAGGTTTTTGGAACTGGGGGAATAACCAGCCTGAATAACCGCCACCTTCAACTCCTAGTATGCCTAGCATGCGACGAACTCATGTTGCACGACTGCACAAAATGTGACAATTTCATGGTATATTTCCGATTCAGAAGGAACATGTGCCAGAAGAGAGAGAGAAAGAGCAGAGAGAACATGAGCCAGAAGAGAGAGAGATTGGGAGAGAGAGAGAGAGAGAGAGAGAGAGAGAGAGAGAGAGAGAGAGAGAGAGAGCGGAATATTTGTATATGGAGAGAGAGAAAAGAGAGACAGAGAATATTTGTGTATGCACTACAACGTCAAATTAACCCTTTACATCATGAATTTCATTAGGAATCAATGACATTAGGAATATTTATCTGCAGATTTTCATGATGGCATCATGAATAAGAGATTTTACCATGGCAGAAACTTTAGAAGTACATCTATATTGTCCCATAAGCAAACAGCGCAGCTTCTGATTGGACGGATCCTACAGGAGTTGTCTGATCTGGGTCTACTCTGTTTGCAAAGGCGTTAAGTAAAGGTTTATACATTAAACTTTCAGCTTCATTGATGCCTTACATATATTTCAATCGGTAGAAATGTTGAAATTTCTGTAATTTACAAATCTGTAACATAAAATACTCATGCCGAATGCACATATACAATGGCGGATATTGGTGATAGTCCCATTGACTAACAATGAAAAACAAATCCGGATGGACTGTGCAATATATTTTGTTGACAAATACAGCAGTGCCAAATAAAAGCTATAAACAAATCAAAACAAGCTCGAAGGAGCTATAAACAGCGGTGCTTGGTCCACTTGCACCTAAACCTTACACCCTGAATCACAAGATAATTACATTCCCTGAATAATTTTAACCCATTCCCTCTTACTGACGCATTTAGAAGCCTCTGTAAAAGTCATTTTTGAAACCATTGTGACAAATAGAGCATTTTCCTCTAGGTTTCAAAACTACACAATTCTAAAATCTTCCTTTCCTCTATTAAATGCTCCTTTTCGATAGATTTATTCAAATAAGTTGGTTCTAAAATAGTCTAGGAGGGAATGAGTTAAATGTATTGCATTTATACATTTATCACGAGAAAAGGGTGTCGGTACTGGTGATACAAATGGAGGGTTATTATTTATTTCAATCATCTGTATATTCTGTTTGCAATGCAATGCAGCCCATTTTCGCTGAGAATGTCTCATTATGACAGCGTTTTGACTAGGATAATCGGAAACGACGGGAGAGTGAGATTGATACAGAAACGCAAAGTAGAAAAGGGGACAAAACACTGATATCAGATAATCCAAGCAAATAGAGTAGACCCAGGGTCTGCTGCTCTGTTTGCTAGTGGAATTTGAGAGTTCTATATATTTACTTTCTACAATAGCTACAATGTTCCACCTTCCATATATGTCATTATAGCTATATCCATGGATATTCAGTGAGTAGGTACAGTACAACCTCTCTATAACGACCACTCAATTGTGTTAATTAGTTGGTATTTAGGGCATGTGGCTGCTTAAAGCAAGGTGAAAGTAAATCAGAACGCTCCTATAGGAGCGTTCTATTTGACTTTCACCTTGCTTTAAGCAGCCACCCGCCTGTAACACAACATACTTAATGTAATTTAGAGGCCGTTATAGAGAGGTTTTACTGAATTTGAAATAAACACAGGGCTATAAACAAATACAGCTTTCACCAATTTTTTTTCGTGCTTTGTGTATATCAGAAGTTTGACTAATTTTGAAGATAAATTAATATCAAAAACCTATGATAACACATGTCATAGGTTTTTGTTAATATAAAAGAATAAAACTTACAGTCCAACTTTTCTTTCTTCTCTTTCTCCTTTTTCTTCTCTGACTTTCCGTTTGAACTCATTATTGTGACTAGAGACTTTGTGTTAAACCCAGATCCACTATTATAACTGTAATATCATTCCACTTAGAAGTGCTTCGTTAGTTGTATAATGACTTTGCCAAACAATCGGCTGACCTGTATGAACTGTCGCCGTCTACACTGTGTACTTAAAATATTGACCATACACAAAAACGATAAACAAAACTATGTCAACAGAAAGTGTAAACTAACAAAAAAGAAATATCAAGGTTTTGAAAAGAAAATCACCAATCTGCCTTGATAGAAAATCACGTTCTAACTTGTACTTTCACTGTTTTAGATTTTTATTTCCAAAAAAGAAACTTGGCACATGAATATAACACGCATGCAGACAATAAACCATCAAATCTGCATGTTTGGTAATGAGCTTTTGTATAGTTGTTTATCTATTAAATATTCTTCTGTCAATAACCAATAATTTTGACTTTGATCGTCTAATCCCTCATGACGCGAAATACACAACCCGTAGTCGAAACGAGAGAAAAAATCGCAGCGTCACCGTCCACTGGTATTTAACAATGATTCGAACCCCTTGTTTTTCACGCTCAGGATTTCGATGAGATTAACGTATATTAAAGCTTTAATCTTTATCACGCTATCCAGTAGTATGCAAACAGTTTGACTCCAGTTGAGACAACAAGTACACGATCAGAAGTAAAACTGTTTTACAGTCTGACTGCTTAAACATGCGCATTGAAGAAAAAACTACTTTGTGATTTTTAGCAGACGGTGATATTTAGAGATGGCTATTTTCTCATCGTACCAAACATTAATATCCTTTCGACCATCTTCTTCTAAACTTCAGTTTATATAGAATTTCAGACCCAAAAACAAATCGTACATTTTAAAAGAAAAACGCCCGACCCCATTGGCGAAGTTTATGCTTTGTGTGCTGACGCCTGATATCAAGAGTTTCAAATCGATCCAGATCACCAACGTGAACTTTCGACTGTCATATTACGTGGCACCGTTGTTGTATTCAAAAGGACTTTAACCACGTCATATAACCATGTCTTCCCAAAAATTGGATCTGCTATAGTTGTGATTACTTCTGAATCGATCAAGTGTTTAGATACTTTGACCGAGTGTCGAACAGATTCTGCCGAGATGCCGAGTTACTCTGCGTCTCTTCCAGATCCAAGCTGTATACCCATACGAACCAGGTCACGCTTAGCGGAATAAGAGTTAAAAAATAAACCTCCTTATCACCCAAATCATAACACTAAAGTAGAGTCTGTCTTAGGCGGTCATTCATTTATTGAACATGGGAGTCTTAAAAAGCATGTGATTGATTAATGCAGGGTAAAAGTAATGCAGAAAGCTCCTATAGGAGCTTTCTGCATTACTTTTGACATGCATTAAGCTACCACCTGCCATACAGACCCATACTTAGATATATTTTTGATGGCCGCTTAAGACAGGTTCTCCTGTATTCTGACTGATCAAAGCCCTCTACAGTCTATTAATCCGTACGGGCACCTACAACTTGGCAGTTTAACTCTTATCTTGCTATTAAAAAACAGTGTCTGCTAAAACACATATCTGTTGAAAATCTTCCGTACTTTCAATTACAATTAAGTTTTTGAGAAACTATTAACCACTTATCAAAAAGTTTGGATCCAGATCAGACGCCGAGTTACTCGTTGGATCACGTGGCTCTATACGTTGTCGGCAAATGCGAGTCAGGTGGCGAGTACCGGTATAAGAGTTGGATGGCGAGTACCGGTATAAGAGTTGGGTCGCGAGTACCGGTATAAGAGTTGGGTGGCGAGTACCGGTATAAGAGTTGGATGGCGAGTACCGGTATAAGAGTTGGGTCGCGAGTACCGGTATAAGAGTTGGGTCGCGAGTACCGGTATAAGAGTTGGGTCGCGAGTACCGGTATAAGAGTTGGGTGGCGAGTACCGGTATAAGAGTTGGGTCGCGAGTACCGGTATAAGAGTTGGATGGCGAGTACCGGTATAAGAGTTGGATGGCGAGTACCGGTATAAGAGTTGGGTCGCGAGTACCGGTATAAGAATTGGGTCGCGAGTACCGGTATAAGAGTTGGGTCGCGAGTACCGGTATAAGAATTGGGTCGCGAGTACCGGTATAAGAGTTGGGTCGCGAGTACCGGTATAAGAGTTGGATGGCGAGTACCGGTATAAGAGTTGGGTCGCGAGTACCGGTATAAGAGTTGGGTCGCGAGTACCGGTATAAGAATTGGGTGGCGAGTACCGGTATAAGAGTTGGATGGCGAGTACCGGTATAAGAGTTGGGTCGCGAGTACCGGTATAAGAGTTGGGTGGTGAGTACCGGTATAAGAGTTGGGTCGCGAGTACCGGTATAAGAACTGGGTGGCGAGTACCGGTATAAGAGTTGGGTGGCGAGTACCGGTATAAGAGTTGGGTGGTGAGTACCGGTATAAGAGTTGGGTGGTGAGTACCGGTATAAGAGTTGGGTCGCGAGTACCGGTATAAGAACTGGGTGGCGAGTACCGGTATAAGAGTTGGGTGGTGAGTACCGGTATAAGAGTTGGGTCGCGAGTACCGGTATAAGAACTGGGTGGCGAGTACCGGTATAAGAGTTGGGTGGCGAGTACCGGTATAAGAACTGGATGGCGAGTACCGGTATAAGAGTTGGGTCGCGAGTACCGGTATAAGAGTTGGGTCGCGAGTACCGGTATAAGAGTTGGGTGGCGAGTACCGGTATAAGAGTTGGGTCGCGAGTACCGGTAAAAGAGTTGGGTCGCGAGTACCGGTATAAGAGTTGGGTGGCGAGTACCGGTATAAGAGTTGGGTGGCGAGTACCGGTATAAGAGTTGGGTGGCGAGTACCGGTATAAGAGTTGGGTCGCGAGTACCGGTATAAGAGTTTAGTGTTTGCTAGGTGATCTCCTAATAGTATGCAACACGTTTTTATCTATAGTAGACGCCAAGTAACTCGGCATCTCATCAGGATCCAAACTGTCTGACTGCATTTTAAAGAGCATTGGTGTCAAACTGCAGTAGATGACAGTGCTCGAGCGTACAAAGAGAGCAAAGGTATTTTGTGCGCTAAGTAATTATCGTCTGCATAATGTATATCCTTTCTCCATTCTTTTTCAAAAACCATTATCAGAGAGTTTAACAGTTTGATACTGATGAGGTGCTAAGTTAAATGACGTCTCATCTGGATCCAAACTGTTTGCGTAGGAGATCACACATTCCTGCTGGCGTGCAAAGGGTTAACTATCTCTCAAACACAGGATAATTATATAGCTTCTAATACGACGACTAAATACCATAACAACAGGTGATTCTAAAAAAACCAACAGGTGGTTGTTTAATGCAAGACAAAGTAATGCAGACGTTCCTGTGGAAGATTTCTTCATGACGTTTATCCTGCTTTAATCTTCCACCTACTTCTAGTTTGTACCTCCTTTTGGTAAACTTAACCCATTACCTCATAGGCTATATTTAGATACAAACTCTTTGAATAAATCTACCGAAAAGGAGCATTAACTAGAGAAAAGGAAAATTTTAGTTTGAAACCATTGTGATAAATAGAGCATTTGTTCATATAGGAGCAAATGCTCTATTTATCACAATGGTTTCGCAAAGTGACTTTTACAGAGTCGTCTAAAGTCATCAATATGAGGGAATTTATCCGAACCATGCCAGTAACTGATGTGGATGCAAACCATTTTTGGTTTCAAGTTCCTACTTGTAAAACATCTGATAGGTTTAAGGGTATCAACCCTAACAAGTTCTTCCGTACTTAAATTAAGCTCGTTAGGAAGACTGTCATCTGATGAAATCATAATCCGCTAGATTTGGAAATACAATATCTGCTCTATCATTTTTTGTTATCTGCTTTTGATCCTGATGAGACGCCGATTGGTTTGACGTCTCTCCTGTATCTATATCGTTTGCAAGGGCTATCGGGAGTTCATCAACTGCAGGCTAAATATTATTTCCATGCTAGTATAAGGAGATAAAAATAGATGATTGTGCGATACCTGAGCCTTAAGCTTATGCTGTTAAAAATGATGTTAGCTGAAAATTTCAACGAAATCATATTTGGAAAGATGCCCAGTTGGCGTAATGTTGTGAGAAACTATTGGTCGAGTGGCTACAGCTTAGATCCCAAATAGCCACCGAGTAGCTCGGCGTCTCATCTGGATCCAAGCTGTATGCACGTGTCAGTCATGTCCCGCTTAGTGGACGACCGATCTCAATAGTCTTGGCTTGGTCTAAATGGAACACAATTCTTTGAAGAATGTGCACAATATGAGCGTATCTTGACCGGAACAATCAGACGATACTTTGTATAGATGTTTGAAATGAATGTATACAACTGTAGAGCATAGATTATATTTTGATAATACAATATCTCCAATGTATAAACATCTTGTTTATGCATACTATCGCGGAAAGACACCACGTCAAGGACAACTGTGCCTAAAAAAGTTCGTCTATAGTTCATACATTGTATAAAAATTCACAAACATTGTTATCCAACTGACTTAATGGTACATTAATTAAAGTTATTTAAAATTCGTATGTGTATATACATGTACATATTTTATGCCTCCAACGGCGGGCATATAGTAATCGCATTGCCCGTCCTTCCGTGCGTCCGTCTGTCCGTCCGTTCTTCCATCCGTCCGTCCCAGAGTTCGTGTCCCTTCTATAACTTTTTTTTTTATCTGTGAATGGATTTCAAAATAACCTGGCACAAATGTTCACCACACAAAGACGATGTGTCGCGTTCAACTCCCTGGGGCATGGGTCAACGGTCAAGGTCACTCTTCAGGGTCAAAGGTCGGGGGCATAGTGTTTCACGAACACATCTTGTTTTTTATAGCATATGCTATTCTTTATTTGAAAACGAGGAGTGTAGAAGCAAACACGATACGCAGACCAAGATAAGCAGACCCTGTCAGTAAAAAGATCTACCTCGCTATCCGAACACCTAACAATTACTTTTCATAAATACGCCTTTCTACGCCTTTGTAAACAGTGTAGACCCAGATCAGACGGCTCCTATAGTAACCATCTGATCAGGTTCTGCTCTGTTTACTTATGGAATAATATAACTCTGATTCTTCAGTTTCTATTTTGACCAAATGATTCTGGTTTCATGTCATTATAAAATTCAGCTATTTTTTTCTCGTAGCCTTAGAATGTAATTTCGACTGTTTGACTTCTTGACTGAGACAAACATATATCCCACATTGTATTATAAATGTAATACAGTAAAACCTCTCTTAACCGGAATTCTAATAGATAAGAATTTAGACACTTTTAGGCAGGCGACTGCTTAATGCAGGGTGAAAGTCATGCAGAAAGCTCCTCTATGAGATTTCTGTATGACTTTCACCCTGCATTAAGCTGTCACCTGTCTCCAATACCGATATTCATACTAAATTTAACTGCCGGTTAAGAGAGGTTTTACTGTATGACCTTGTATCTTGTATCTTGTATCTTAATGCAATTGAGTTGTGCAACGTCTTTCTGTAAACAGGAAGCCGTTTTCTTCGTGAAGAAAGCATACACATGTATCTCACTCATGCCTTCCCCGTAGACATTTGACATAGAGTCTCAAATCTGAATTTGAATTATGACATTGAACTTCAACCACTCTGACTGCAGCATAGGTATGGCCTTCTCATCGTTATGAACAGATGAACATTTGGCCCAAGTGTAACACATTATAATTATATTTTCAACCATTTACGAGATATGGAGCGGGTACACAATATAGGGCTCAACATTATGACCTTGAACTATGACCTTGACACTGAACCTGGGTTGCTGGAATATCGTTTCGAGACATTGCCTTGAAAGAATGATGAATGTTTGATCAAACATTGACGAATACCCTTCAAATACAATGTGGGTTTGGAGATACGCATAAAACGGCTTGTTTGAGTCTGATATCATTCTCAAGCATCTGATTGGTCAGAAGTTTTATAACCTCGGACTATGGAATGGGCTGAACCGTTGTCCCGCTAATCTCGACCTGACTAGCATTGGATCCAGATCGGATGTCGAATTTACCTCGGTGTCATATCAGATTATCAGTTGTTTGTTTCCCATCTCATTGATTCTAAAATACTGGTTAAAGTCATTCCATCATAATTATACTATTTTTAGATCAAACCCCTTTGAATAAATCTACTGAAAAAGGAGCTTCAACTAGAGAAAAGCAAAACGTGCATTGCACTCACCGTGACTATAGGGGTCCGAGGTCATGCTCCCCCGGGGAAATTTGGAATTGTGTAGTTTTGAAACTATTGTGATAAATAAAGCATTTGCTCATTATCTATCATAACAGTTTCAAAAGCCGAGGCGTCAAAAGGCGTCGAATTGAGGAAATGGGTTAAAAAAGAAGCAGATGGCGAAAAGTTTCATAGCAAGAGAAGGGTTATCACCCGTTGTATTGAATTCAAGTACATTGTAGACTAGTGTCTTGGGTAATTCAAATGACTGTTATTCGAGACACCACACGCATTAATTATACAAAACGTCAATTCTTAATTAACTCGATTGTGTCTACTTTTCAGAACGCATGCCAGGCTAACCAGCTACGGACAAATTCATGAGTACCTTTGCAAATAGTTAGGATTCAGATCAATATTACCCTACAATCAAACAGAGCAGACCCTGATCAGGCGGTTCCTACAAGAGCCGCTTGATATGGGTCTGCCCTGTTTGCAAATACGCTAAAATGGCGTATATATCAGGTTAAAAGTTAGGAATAAAAAGGTTTAATATACATATGAGTAAAACGCATTGCGAATAGACGACTGAAGTAGACTGGTTCTTCATTAGTTTTCCATGTGCATTGTATACATTTTGCTAGTCATCCTTGGTCTTTGAAATTAAATTTATTTGTAAAATAGTTATTTATCAAGCTGGTTGTTGACTCTGATTATGAACTGATAACTTTGCATGGCTGAAATGCGTGACATTTGTCCAGATATATTAAACTATTGTTCCGTTTTGTTCTGATCGTTGCACTCAAGAAGATCAATCAGTGGTCAGTCACGTGGCATAATCCGGGTTACAAAAAGTTCAAGAGCGCAGTCTTGAACACCGCGTGGGACGAACATTCGCACTTGATATATGCTTCCTGTGTTTTCCATAGCTGAGATTCAACAAACATACTTGATCCAGATCAGACACTGGCATAACCGTTTACCTCATGAATATTCATATAACAAATAATGAGATCATGCATACTGATTAGATATATTTTATAATCGCATGAGAACACGCGAGAGTTCGGCCAGCGCAGAATCAGATATGTGTATCATTTTATAAGCAAACAGTGTAGACTCTGACCAGATTATTCTTATGAGCCGACTGATCTGGGTCTACTGTGTATGCAAATGTGTTAAAAGAAGTATACTGTATATGGAATAAACGGTTATTTGGTCTCAAGTTTGTAAATGCTATTAATTTTAGCTCTACAGTGAAACAGAGACAAAACAACTTACAGCGAAACCTGTCTATAACTGACACTCAATATGCCAGCTCCTTCGCTGCAAGCATTGTCGTCTGCAAACTTGTCGTCTGCTTCTTACTTTTTTGTTTCAAAAACATACTCTCTGTGTCAAACACCTTGGAATCTGATTGGACGTCGAGTGGCGTCTCAACTGGATGCAAACTGTCTGCAGAGGTGATCACACACTTGTCAACATCAACGAAAGAGGTAAGCTATGTGACAATTAAAGGACGAAAAAACAATGCAGAAATGTACCATTTTCGTCCTTCATTAATCATTAAACTGCTATCGAACACACCTTCTCTCATAGGCTATTTTTAGACCCAACCTCTTTCAATAAGTATGCTGAAAAAAAAGAGTATTTACTAGAAAAA
Source organism: Azorinus chamasolen (assembly GCA_963576725.1). Classification (NCBI taxonomy): domain Eukaryota; kingdom Metazoa; phylum Mollusca; class Bivalvia; order Cardiida; family Solecurtidae; genus Azorinus; species Azorinus chamasolen. The sequence continues at coordinate 96,607,067 of OY755243.1, forward strand.
GGCAATTTTAGAATAATGTAGCTTTGAAACCATTGTGATAAATAGAGCGTTTGCTTTGGAGCAGATGTTCCATTCACCACAACGGTTTAACCCATTACCTCATAGGCTATTTTTAGATACAACCTCTTTGAATAAGTCTACCGAAAAGGAGCATCAACTAGAGAAAAGGAACATTTTAGAATTTTGTAGTTTGAAACCATTGTGATAAATAGAGCATTTGCTCCTATAGGAGCAAATGCTCTATTTATCACAATGGTTTCACAAAGTGACATTTACAGAGTCGTCAAAAGTCGTCAATATGAGGGAAAGGGTTAAAACAGTGACCTATACTGAGGCGTCAACATGCTTCAAAATGAAGGAATGGATTCACGTAACATACAGTATAAACTGTCTTTAGCTGTCATTCATTTATTGAACACACGAATCTTAAAAAGCAGGTGATTGCTTATTGCAGGACAAACGTAATACAGAGTAAAACAGAGCAGACTCAGATCTCACGGCTCCTATAGGAGCAGTCTGAACAGGGTCTGCTCAGCTTACTTAAGAAATAATACAGATATGATTCTACAGTTTCGATTTTGGTCAAAATTTCCCGTGCCCAGTTGCAATTATAAAAAAGAATAGATAATGTATGTTCATGATGTCATTATTTCTTACATGAATATTAATGGAGTAAGGGGTTAAAATAACATAGTCGCACGTGACAGCTTTCAAGGGTCCCTACTGTAGTCAGGAGAAATAATGTTTACCTTTTCGTTATGATCATAGGATTAATTGGGTGGAGAAGATTAACGTTTTAAACACTTATTAATACCCGTGTTACAGCACTAAGCATAAGGTGATCCAAGGACACCTTTACCATGTTTACAAGAACTACGTGGTTATGAATGTGTCCACGAGTTCGATACGACAGTGCATGGCTGGAACATTGTATACTTAAAGACATGCTTACACAACACCCATAAATACAGTACAGTAAAACCCCTCTAAACCGGATTTCTAGATGAGAAGAATTTAAATACTTTTAGGCAGGTGGCTGCTTTATGCAGGGTGAAAGTCACGCAGAAAGCTCCTAGAGGAGCTTTCCGCATGCCGTTCACAGGTGCATTAAGCTGCCATCTGTCTCCAAGACCGATATGTATACATTTTCTAAATTGGATGTCCGGTTTAGTGGAGTTTTACTTATAATCCCTGTAAAACGACCACTCAATTGACTTTAATAAGCAGGTGACTGCTGAATGCAGGGCGGACGTAATGCATAAAGTTAATATATTTTAATGTTTAACTCTGTTTTAACCCATTCCCACATGAATATTTATGTGGGCTCATTAGAGGGCGTGTGCTGGTTTATTTTATCCAGCAAGACCTCTCAACAGAGGTCACTCAAAAGAGTCTCATCCGGGTCATAAAGATGCATTTTTAACGCATTTTGCAAACAGGTTAGGCCCAACCAGACGGCTCATGAAGCGAATTCTGACCAGGGTCTGCTCTATTTGACATTCATCAACATATTAAAAAAATATGAGATAGTATATTCAACGTGTTACACTGACGCCTCGTCTCTCGAACGTCTTACGTCAACGTCAAGTGTCTCCCTTTACGTCTCTCAAGTATCTCTCAAGACTATCTTAACCCATTCCCTCCTACTAATGACTTCTGGCAACTCTGTAAAAGTCACTTTTTGAAACCATTGTAATAAAAAGAACATTTGTTCCTAAGGAGCAAATGCTCTATTAACTTTTATTACAATGGTTTCAAACTACACAATTGTAAAATTTTCATTTTCTCTACATTATGCTCATTTTCAGTAGAATTATTCATGTCTGAAAAAACCTATGAGGTAATAGGTTAAGTTTCTCACGCGTCGCATTGTATAGGTCTACAGGATATACACTGCATGTGTTTGCTAAACTTGTTCATGGCACGGTTCATTTCAGATCTCTTAGACTTGTGGTAACTTTCGTGGCACTCGAAACAGCTTGCTTGGAGGAGGATTAGTTTTTCAATAAAAGTTAATCCATTGTCCAAGAACGGTATTAAGATTTATTAGTTATAAAATATGCTGCAATGATCAATTTGACCTGTGTTGAACAGTGCACCACCTTTTGGGTGTACATAGGTGACACCTCTGAAAAGTGTAATCGAAAATAAAATCGTGTTTCAAGTGGTCATTAGATTAAGACTGTGCTTACAGTTAAGTTTTCTCCTGTTGAAAAATAACAGTCTAAAACTACCTGGTATATTACAGTTAGAACGTACATTAGTTTCGTTCAAAATTCTTGGAAACTAATGACCGAGTGACAAACAGCTTGTGTCTGATAAGACGCCGATTTACTCGGCATCTCATCTGGATCCAAGCTGTTAGCAAATGCGAGTCAGGTTGTTAAAAACGTTATCTGTTTCCATTTAGTAGGCTGGAGACCAAAGTTTATTTCTTTGTGTATGACTTCTAGTAGATTCATTTAACCCTTTCCCTATTGGATATTCATGAGAGAAATAAAAGCATTGGAAGTACGTAAAACGTACTCCATATCAGACTGGAACAGACACTGGATTTAGCGTGATAGGGTTCCTATCCTTCTCAAGGCTATGGAGGCTTACAAGGGCCAACATTAACATCAAGCTAATTGGCGTCTGTAAACAGCTGACGGTCCACATGAGACCCCATTAACTCGGCGCGTCGTTAGTATTTAAACTGTGCTATACTCGGTCAATGGTTTCTAAAAAAGCTTAAACGAACCCGATATTAAATATTTAAAAAATTAAATACAACCACTCAGAGTTGGAGTAGATTTAATAGAGGTTACAGTAAAACCTCTCTATTACGACCACTAAATTACAGTATAACCTCTCTATAACAGCCACTAAATTACAGTATAACCTCTCTATAACGGCCACTAAATTACAGTATAACCTCTATATAACGACCACTAAATTACAGCATAATCGCTCTATAACAGCCACTAAATTACAGTATATTCTCTCTATAACGACCACTAAATTACAGTAATACCTCTCTACAACGGCCACTAAATTACAGTAAAACCTCTCTATAACATCCACTAAATTACAGTATAATCACTCTATAACGGCCACTAAATTACAGTAAAACCTCTCTATAACGGTCACTAAATTACAGTAAAACCTCTCTATAACGGCAACTGAATTACAGTAAAACCAGTAAAACTTCTCTATAACGGCCACTAAATTACAGTAAAACCCTCTATAACAGCCACTTAAGTACACCAAAAAGTTCGTGTTAAAGGCAGGTGGCTGCTTAAAGCAAGGTGAAAGTTAAACAGAACGCTCCTATAGGAGCGTTCTGTTTTACTTTCGCCTTGCTTTAAGCAGCCACCTGCCCTAATTACCAACTAATTAACACAATTTAGTGACCGTTATAGAGAGGTTTTACTGTCAAAGAAAAACAGCTTGACGTTACGTCCTATACCGATGCGCTAAAGCTTTGAAGAAGTAATTAAGAGAGTGTCAACCATCAAATGAGCCTGATGCGACACAGAGTTACCCGGTATCTCATACGGATTTACATGTACATGCAGCTCGTGGTTATGACTAGACTGTTTTGGGTTTTGTTTAAACAACTTCAATCTCAAACTCACCTCAAGCCATTTGGAGAAAATAATGTAGACTCTATATATTATGATGTCAAAATAAAAGCTGATATATTGAAAACCCATTCTACAAGTAAAGGTTATTTCATGTTTCCATACAAGGCTTAATAACATGCTATTAATAAGATTGCCCCTGCCTTGTGGTTCTGTCGATAATATCCCTTTGTTAAACTGAAAATATGTAGACTGACAAGTGAAAACACTATATACCACACAGGACAGGCACAGAGACATAGGCACAAACTGTATTTGAACAGGGTCCACACTGTAATCGGAATGTGGTCCATGTTCCATTTCAGTAAGGTAGAGTTGAAACTATTTTCACAATTACAGCCAACGATATTTACATCAGTCGTCAAAAGGACACGATTGTCGTGATGGAAGGTAAGCGCATTTGTTGGGGAATTAGCTTGATCGGAACTCTGTGAGAAATAATGATATCATGAATATTTATTAGCTGTTTTTTATAATGGCACAAGAATACATTTCTTCGATCATGAAGGAAATAGTAGAATCAGATCTATATAATACCACAAGCAAACAAAACCAACCCTGATAAATTACAATGCATAGGAATCATTTACAGTATACATGTCGACATCTCTACAATGGTTTGGATCTAGATTGTGATTCAAGATAACCAGTTCAAACTCTTTCTTATATGATAACGCGTACATGTAGCTATTAATGACTGCTTAGTGTCTGTCGCCAGTTTTGTCTTAACCCATTACCTCATAGGCTATTTTTAGATCCAACCTCTTTGAATAAATCTACCGAAAAGGTACATTTATAAGAGAAAATGAAAATTTTAGAATTGTGTTGTATTGAAGAAATTCTCTATTTATCACAATGGTTTCAAGAAGTGATATTTACAGAGGCGTATAAAGGCGTATTTATGGAGGACAGGGTTAACCTTCTACTCTATGAATATTCATGTAAGCAATAATGACGTCATGAATATTGATTAGATGGGTTTTATTATGACACTTGAATACAGGATTAGTTTTGCCATGGTAGAATCTGTAGAATCATATCTATCTTAACATAAGCAAAGCATAGAGAGCAGACTCTCATCTTGGTCTACTCTGTTTGTAAAGGCGTAGAAAGGCGTGTTTATGGAGTAAAGGGATAAGGGTCCGATTTTTTCAAAGGTAGTCATCAATTTGCAAGTCTACAGTCAATAAGATCACGTTATTCCATCTATGCTGCACCTTTGTGAGTTGTTTGGATATTGTGTGCATACTTCACATGAATCTTAAAGAGTAATATCCTTTTAATATTTTTTTTCTCTCTTTCAAATTTGAATTGCAAATTATTTCAAAATATTGGAGAAGTATTGAACATAGCATTGTTGGGTAAACCAAATCTAGCACATATGGTGCATATCATTCCTTCGAATGCGAGATTTGCACGGACTAGCATTTCAAAACAGTGCACACCCAGATCAGAGGCTTCCTAGAGGAGTCCTCTGATCAGGGTCTGCACCGTTTGTCATTCAAAATAATTTTTTAAAAGCGTTTCACACTGAGTGGACCATAATAGCTTAACACTGACGTGCTGTTACATTTGTATTCCACTCTGAACTCAGAGTTGAAAGTAATAAACACAATACAGTAGAGCTTGTCTTGAGTGGCCATCAAAAAGAGGTCTAATTAGGGGCCTGTAAGGCAGGTGATAGCTCAATGCAGGTCAAAAGTAATGCGGAAAGCTCCTATAGGAACTTTCTGCATTACTTTTGCCCCTATTAAGCTGAACCACCTGCTTTTTATGACTCCTATGTTCAATAAATGAATGGTCGCTTAAGACAGGTTCCGTTGTACACAAATGCATTTAACATAAATAAGAGTTTCCTTGATAATGTCACGTTTTACGCATTTAAAAACAGAGTACATGGTGATCAGACAGCTCATATTAGAGCTTGCTAAACATAGTCTGCTCTGTTTCCTTCTAAAACACAGACCCGAGTACCTGCTGTTTACTATACAGTAATGTCATACTTTAACACAAGTGGGCACATTAGAGGGGTTTTACTGTATATTGATCAGAAGTGTTTTCTAAACGCACAGTGGGAGATTTTCGTAACAAGGTTTGTAAGTACAGTAAAACCTCTCTATAATGACCACACAAGAGTAGTCTACTCCTGCCTTGTTCTCAGCTGCCTTCACACTCCACTGTCTATGTCTTTATGGATCGCTTTAGAGGGAATATAACCTGTAGAGTCAGATCTGTAGAACAGATAATTTCATGAGCAAACAGAGCATACGCTGATCAGACGGCTCCTGCAGGAGTCGTCTGATCTGGGTCTACCCTGTTTGCAAAGGCGTGAAAACGCATTTATATGAGGTAAAGGGTTAAGATTCACACGCAGCCGCTTCAATCTTACGCTGCCCGTCACAAATCAGTGACCATCTGTGCAAACAGTTTAGATCCAGATGAGAGGCCGAGAAAAATCGGAAATGATCAACATACATCTTTTGTACTCGGTCCCCCAAAAGCTAAATATAATAACGAGTTCATTTCGCTATATAACGTCATTATCGTTAGTCCAATTTAGCGAAAATAAATGTGCTGCATACAATGTCATGTGTTATTATCAATATTGACCATCAGAACTCTAATCAACAGAGTACTTGTGTGGACATAATATCGTCTCCGATCTCGTAATGTACCCAAACCAGCCTCTGTATAGCTAAATGCTTGTACAGTAAGGTCTCAGTACAATGGCCGCCAGCTGGAGACACGTGTACAGTAAAACCTCTCTAAGACGACCATGAAAAAGAGGTATAATTCTGAGATTAATAAAGGAGGGAATTTATGCAGAAAGCTCGCAAGGAGCTTTCTGTGTTACTTTCGTACTGCCTTATGAGTATTTACTAGAGAAAAGGATTTTTTAGAATAGTGGAGCAAATGCTCTATTATCACAATGGTTTAAAAAAGACTTTTACAGAGGCGTCAAAAGGCGTCAATGTGAGGGAATGTGTTAATGCACTTGCAGTCAAATCCAGATCAAAGGCCAAATTTCATGCAAATTTGACCAGGAATAAAATGTAATGTCTTACGCTTGGGTTGCGAATGATACAATACTAGCTAGAACCTAAGCCGACGATTATAAAATATCAGACGACCACAGGCCAGCAGACAATAACATTACAGCAGATGACAATCCATGACGTTAATTATTGTGATAAATACAATCGATAGACAAGCCATCCATTACTCTCAATGGTTCGTTATATTTGCCTGCAGTCCATTTGCGCTGATTTCTGATGCCCCGATAGTTATTTCCGATAACGAGCGCCATTTATACATAATAATGAGTAAACTACCATATACAAGTCACTGAGAAGTCAGTATTGACACTGGACAAACGTGCAACACACTGTCCACCTGTTTAACACCTGTATCTAATGGACATTCATGTAAGAAATAATCACTATGAATATTAATTAGAAATTTACCAAGGCAGAAACTGGGTATCAGACCTGTATCACTTTATAAGCAAACAGAACAGATCATGGTCAGACGAGTCCTACAGGATCCGTCTGATCAGGATCTACTCTGTTTGCAAAGGCGTCACAGGGTATGTGTATCAGGTAATGGGTTAGCCCCAATCACCCTGTGTTTTACATCTACTCAAACTATGATACTGAGTTTATCTTGGACTTGCTTTCAATATGTTCATGCTTTTGGGATCCTGTCAATTGAGTGTCAAACAGCCTTGGCTGTCAAACGAGCGTCAAACAGCCTTGATCCTATTAACCATTTACTCAATAAATACGTCTTTCTACGCCTTTGAAAACAGAGTAGACCCAGATCAGACGGTTCCTGTAGGAGCAGCCTACAAGTCAAAATAGAGTAGGAGCTTTTCGCATTATATTTGAGCTGCATTAATCTACCACCTGCCTTACAGGATTTAGATCCATAATTAGACCTTTTCAGGCTCTAGTGTGCTACATGTATGAGCCATCCAAGTTTTCATTTGAAGGGATGTTTCTAGTAAAACATTCTTGTCTATGTAACCTTGGGAGAGAGAATAATTGTCAATCAGACTGAGCCCCCAGACCTAGGTCTACACGGTTTGCTCATGTCAATTACAGGGACACCAGGCATACAAATGTACATTGGTAACAGAAAATTGTCTATATTTTAGTTGATGCTGCTGTTCGTATTAAACTCTTAAGATATAAAATGTGTATGCAGGTTTATGTAGTTTGATTCTGATCCCGCGCGATCTAACTGCCATACGCTAACAGCTTGGATCAGGATGAGACACCGAGTAACTCGGTCTCTTACCAGGATCCAAGCTATTTTCTATTTAAGACTAGGTTTTACAAAGTTTGATCGAAATTTCACCAGAACCTATTTTGAGCAGATATTATTTTTCATAACGGGGTAAAGGTTAATTTGAATTTGTATTGGAATTCTTCATGAATAAATAGATTGCACACCGTCCTCCAATTTCAAATATACAAGTCAAAAGTCTTCCTGATTCACGTGTACATATCTAATACATCTATAGTATATTGACATTTGTTGAACTAACTGCACTATTGTTAAAACATTTCAATATGACAGTGTACCTATACAATATAATCCCTCTAATGCGATTATCAAAAGAGTCATAAATCTGGGTCTTATAGGCAGGTGGTAGCTTAACGCAGGACGAAAGTATTGCAGAAAGCTCCCATATGAGCTTTCTGCAATACTTTCATCCTGCATTAACCCTTTCACCGCCGAGGTCACATTAATGCACAACGACAAATAGTGCAGTCACAGATCAGACGCCTTCTTTTCAAGGCGGCGTCTGATCAGGGACTTCACTATTTGTCTCAAACTCGTCTTCTATATCTGCACTTTATTCCTTTGAAATCTGCATTTATTTGTCTCATTTTCTTATTTTACCAAATGACTTAACAAAAATTGTACTGCAAACGACAATTAGAAATTTGGCGCCGAAATGGTTAAGCAACCATCTGCTTTTAAACTGTCCCATGTTTATTTAAGTGTTTGCATTAGACAGGTTCTACTGTACTTGTATTGTAGAACTAAGGTTCACTTATTGATATTCAGTATTGGTACATACGGGACTCGTAAACATGAACGCCGTCCCCTTTATAGAAAAGTCAATTTTCCTTTTATTCTGTGTCAATGTTTATTATTTACAATGTGTTCAAAGTTGAAAATGAATAAAATCTCTGCATACCGGTGCAAAAAGCATTCACAGCGTTAAATCTGATTAAATCGGATATGAATGAAGGATTTGTCTGAGTGGGTAAATACCCCGATGTTTATCATTACATGTACATGTATATGTACACCGAACCTGTTGACTAAGCGAAACGAATGTACTGACATTTGCAAACAGTGTAGACCCAGATCAGAGGGCTCCTCGAGGAGCCCTCTGATCTGTGTCTACACTGTTTGCAAATGCCAGTTTCTGCACTGTCTGTAATTCAATATTCTGTCGAAAATGGACCCTATCGTTACACAACAATGGACCCTATCGTTACACAACAATGGACCCTATCGTTACACAACAATGGACCCTATCGTTACACAACGATGGACCCTATCGTTACACAACAATGGACCCTATCGTTACACAACAATGGACCCTATCGTTACACAACGATGTACCCTTCCGCATTGATTATTCAGCATTCGAGAGATTAACACTTGAACGAAGAAGACAGCGCGTGAAATGATCATGATATAGAGATTATCTGCAACAAATCACTCTGGTCATGAACATAATTTATAATTTAATCACAAATGAAAATGGATACAAAACAGCGAACAACATTTGCTGTGTGGTACATAATATACTAAATTATTAACTCTCAACCATTGATTTGTACGAAATATTTACTTCAATTTTCACAGCAGATATACATGTATATTTTAATAGTTTCCTGTACAGAATACGCTATTATTTCTAAAATCTCCTGGGTAAATCCTCCTGCATTCTGATGAGATGCTTAATAATTCGACACCTCATCTGGGTCTAGATTGTTTGCAAAACTATCACGAACATGTTCAGAGATTGCTAAGTGTTAATCACATCCGTGCAAAGCGCGATCTGACTCGTATTTACAAACAGTGTGGAACCAGACGAGACGCCAAGTAACTCCGCGTCTCATCAAGATCCAAGCTTAGATGATAGTTTATCAAAAGCTTGAACGAATCCCATGTAAGTAAAAGATGTTACTCGTCAGGGTTCAACCGTTTCCCCCATGAATATTCATGTAAGAAATAATGACGTCACTAATTTGAATTGCGTGTAATTTGTTATAATGTTACATAGACACATAAACATTTAGCATGGCAGAAACTGTAGAATCATAGCAAATGTTATATCACAAGCAAACAGACTAGACCCTGATAAGATGGCTTCTATAGGAACCGTCTGATCTGGATCTTCTCTGTTTGAAAAGGCATAGAAAGGCATATTTATGGAGGAAAGGTTTAAGCAGACGCTGTTTTTGAGTATGAGAAGAATTAACACCTTGTTTACGTCAACGAAACGATATCATAGAATAGAGATTCATACAGGGATTAGAGATTCATAAGGGATTAGAGATTCATAAGGGATTAAATAAGAACCAGTATATCAAATAACGGACAAAACAGCAATGTTAAAAACACGGAGATAACGTAAACATATCTGCGTCATATCTGATATATGAAAAATATATTTAAGCGAGTTCGGTATAATCAATGAATGCAGAATAAGGAAGGAATAAAAAAGAAAGACAGACAGAAGACAGACAGAAATACAGACGGGAGGGTAGCATAATAAACATTGACGTATTCATGAATGCATACTGGCAGACATACATACATACAGACACATAGACAGACATGTATACATACAATAGAACCTGTCTTAAGCGGCCATCAGAAAGAGGTCTAATTATGGGTCTGTAAGACAGGTTGTAGCTTATCTGCAGGGCAAAAGTAATGCAGAAAGCTCATAAAATTATAGGAGCTTTCTGCATTACGTTTGCCGCGTATTAAGCAACCATCTGCTCCTTAAGACTCCTATATTCCAATAAATGAGTGGCCGCTTAGGCCAGCTTCTACTGTACACAGAGACAGACAGATCACAAAGGTTGAGTGTTCGGATGGGGAATGTTTAACTGTAACGCTGATGCACAAGAGCCTTTCAGCTGTCCGAACTGCAGCAGAACATTTAGGGCTATAGGAATGGTCTGACGAGTCCTCTTCGGACCCACAGACGTGATCGAAGGACGATCATAATTATACAGATCCAGATCAGACGGCTCCTACAGGAGTCGTGTGATCAGGGTCTGCTCTGTTTGCTTTTGATATGATATATATATGATTCTAGTGTTTTTGTCAAAGCAAAAGCTTCTCTTGGAAAAAAACCTTTACATTATAAAAATTGAGCTAATATACATATTCAAGTTGTCATTATTTTTATTATTATTATGCATACTGAACAGGGAAAGGGTTAAGCAGTGGGTAATAATGATTTCAGATGCAAACGACAATTTAAAGCAGACGATAATTTAAAGCAGACGACAATTTAGATAGGTTTGAGTATATTTCTTATCATGATACTTTCAGCTACATAAATAATACAGTAATTCTTTACATCGCCACATACATGTCAGATATAGGTAGTAATCAGTTGTGGGAGATGCTGATCAGTGTACACTTCATATGATCACTGCCCGATTACCCAGGGAAACGCGCGTTCTTTGGCTGCCACGAATTGTCGTCTGCAAACTTTGTCGTCTGCTTCAATTCTTATAAGTGAATTTTCTTCCATTTTGTTTCAAACGTATAACCACAGCACCAACCAGTTTGGATCCTGATGAGACGCCGAGTTACTCGGCGTATCATCTGGGTCCAAACTGTTTGCATAGGTAATCACATATTCGCCAGTGTTAGCGAATGAGTTTATAGAGCTGAGATTGAAAAGTCATAGAGTCATGTAAGCTTTGTGCAACTTACCGTATGCAAGTGGAACTGGAAATACTATAAAGTTGACTTTGACGCTTTACTCCATGACTATTCATATACGAAATAATGACATAATTAATATTAATTTTCTGATTGTTATTATAATGGCATACAAACACATGTGTTTTGGCTATGTATGGAAGCTGAAGAACCAGATCTATAATATTCCATAAGCAAAAGAGATTGTGCCCAGATCAGACGGCTCCTACAAGAATCGCCTGATTTGGGTCTACTCTGTTTGCAAATGCATTAAAAGGTGTATCTATGGAGAGAAGAGTTACACGACCAACTTCTGGTTTAACATGGGGACAGATGCTTGCTTAATCCAAGACGGAAGTAGCCTAATGCAGAAAGCTCCAAAAAGAGCTTTCTGTAAAAACTTTCGTTCTGCATTAACACTTTCCTTCATATAAATGCCTTTTCATGCAATTCCAAACAGAGTAGACCCAGATCAGACAGTTCCTGTGGGAGCTGCTTATGATATAGACCGTCCGATAACGGTATGCTCTGTTTGCCTATGTTATGATATAGACCGTCTGATAACGGTATGCTCTGTTTGCCTATGTTATGATATAGGCCATCTGATAACGGTATGCTCTGTTTGCCTATGGTATGATATAGGCTGTATGATAACGGTATGCTCTGTTTGCCTATGGTATGATATAGGCTGTATGATAACGGTATGCTCTGTTTGCTTATGCTATGATATAGGCCGTCTGATAACGGTATGCTCTGTTTGCCTATGTTATGATATAGGCCATCTGATAACGGTATGCTCTGTTTGCCTATGGTATGATATAGGATGTATGATAACGGTATGCTCTGTTTGCCTATGTTATGATATAGGCCATCTGATAACGGTATGCTCTGTTTGCCTATGTTATGATATAGGCCGTCTGATAACGGTATGCTCTGTTTGCCTATGTTATGATATAGGCCGTCTGATAACGGTATGCTCTGTTTGCTTATGCTATGATATAGGCCGTCTGATAACGGTATGCTCTGTTTGCCTATGTTATGATATAGGCCGTCTGATAACGGTATGCTCTGTTTGCCTATGTTATGATATAGGCCGTCTGATAACGGTATGCTCTGTTTGCCTATGTTATGATATAGGCCGTCTGATAACGGTATGCTCTGTTTGCTTATGCTATGATATAGGCCGTCTGATAACGGACTGCTCTGTTTGCTTATGCTATGATATAATATAGACCGTCTGATAACGGTATGCTCTGTTTGCCTATGTTATGATATAGGCCGTCTGATAACGGTATGCTCTGTTTGCCTATGTTATGATATAGGCCGTCTGATAACGGTATACTCTGTTTGCCTATGTTATGATATAGACCGTCTGATAACGGTATGCTCTGTTTGCTTATGTTATGATACAGGCCGTCTGATAACGGTATGCTCTGTTTGCCTATGTTATGATATAGGCCGTCTGATAACGGTATGCTCTGTTTGCCTATGTTATGATATAGGCCGTCTGATAACGGTATGCTCTGTTTGCTTATGTTATGATATAGGCCGTCTGATAACGGTACGCTCTGTTTGCCTATATGTTATGATATAGGCCGTCTGATAACGGTATGCTCTGTTTGCCTATGTTATGATATAGGCCGTCTGATAACAGTATGCTCTGTTTGCTTATGCTATGATATAGACCGTCTGGTTCTGCAGTTTCTGGCTGAGCCAAAAATGTATTGTGTTCATAAGCCATTCTAAAAATTAATCTAATTAATATAATTTCACAACGATCTTCTCTAAACTTCTTTGACGGGTCGACTTAAAGAGATTTCCAGGGTTTAGCACCAGCATCACACGCCAATATTATGTGAACTAGCACTGCACCGTCTGACAATCCCATTGTTATTCCAATCATTATAATTAGTCGCGTGCTTAGTAAATACTTATACACATCTGCTGCATTACATAAATAAACGCTGTATTCCATATTCTGAATAGAATATAAATATGAAAAGTTAAATACCCCTCTAATGGGACCACTTTATAAATAAACATGGGTGACTTTATAAGCAGGTGATTGCTTAATGCGGGACAAAAGTAACGCAGAAAGCTCCTCTAGGAGCTTGCTGCATTACTTGTGTCCTGCATTAAGCTACCACCTTCATCTAGCACCCAGATTTATACCTCTTTTAGGTGGTCGCATTAGGGAGGTTTTACTGTAGTTTGATTCTATCAAGAGGCTTGGGGTCTAATTTGGATCATTAACATTTCCGATTCGATTAAGTCATCCATAGTTTTGTTATGTGTCATGTATATGTTAAGACTAACGCTGGTGCTGCAAATAGCGACTCTTTGATAACCTAAGCGATCTGTTTGGATCCAGATCAGAGGCCGAGTAACTCGACGTCTAATCATCATGCACACTGTTTGATGCTATATTAACTCATTCCTTCCAAGACTATTTTTAGACCAAACTCTTTGAATAAATCTACCGAAAAGGAGCATTTACTAGAGAAAAGGACAATTTTAGAATTGTGTAGTTTTGAAACACTTGTGATAAATAGAGCAGTTGCTCCTATATAGCAAATGCTCTATTTATCATAATGGTTTCAAATGTTGACTTTTACAGAGGCGTCAGTATGAGGGAATGGGTTATGCATGTTTAATCCAAAGGAAGAAAATTTGATGCAGACGACAAATTGTACTGACGAGACAATACATGGCAGGGAAAGAGTGAACTTTCTTATCTGATGAATATTCATGTAGGACATAATGACATCATGCATATCTATTAGCTGTTTTCTTATGATGACATAAGAACACCATGTCAGAAATTGCAGAATTTGATCTACATATAATGGAGCCGTCTGATCTATTTCTACTCTTTTTGAAATGACGTCAAAAGGCGTCTCTATCAGGTAAAGACATGCTTTTATATTCAGAGGTTTAGTAGACGTCGTGTTCCAATTCCGTTAGCGTTGTACATATATGCTTTAAATTGCTTGTTGCTTTGTTGTTGTTCAATCATTTTATACATAACCTTTATAATGCTGATTATTCAAAATGGAATGGCCCATCATAATGTAACGGTAGAGTTCATTCCATTTGAATTCTTTGACTGATAATTAGTACAGAACCTGTTCAAAGTGTTCATTAGGATTTCCTTGGATCTGGCTATACCCTGTTCGTAAATGCCCGTGCACTCAAGGTCAACATTCCACAGTATATGGCGCCAAATACATATGTGCACGGTAATCTGATCAGAGCTCCAGATAATATACGTAAATTTCAACATTTTCAAGAATAGCTCCTTTATTTCTCCACCAAACCCTATAGTGTGACCACTCTTTAGAATCGCCTCGAAGAGACGATTCTAAAGAGTGGTCATAGTATAGGGTTTGGTGGAGAAATGACAGTTTTAGTATTTGTTTACGCACCTTTATCTGTAACTCTGTAATCTGTACTTTTAACTCTTTCCCTCATAGAGACGACATTTTTACACATTTGCAAACAGAGTTGACCCAGAAAAGACAGCTCCTGTAGGAGCTGTCTGATCAGGATCTTCTCTGTCTGCTTATCGGATCAATTATATCTGATTCTGAAGGTTCTGGACCAGCCAAACATTTCATTGTTAAAGTCTAATTAATATAAAAAACAGTTAATATAGTAATAAATTCTTAAATTTTTATTCATGGGTGAAAATAATGTCAAACCGCTTGGGTAGTGTAAAAACGCCGCGTGACTTGACGTCTGATCTAGATTCAATCTGTTGGCGGCAATATAATCATGGTGCAATTAGTAAAACATCAGTTACCAATAGTTATCATCGGGGTTGATCAAGTGTGGATCAGTTCAAACTTATCCAATATGCATTTGGCAACAATAAAGCCACATCTGTTCCCAGAACTCAATTATTGATTAAAAGAGCAGTCTGTAACACATGTGATAGCTTAATGCAGAACAAAAAGAATTACGAAAATACCTTTTCGTCCTGCATTAGGCTTCCACCTGATTAAAGGCTAAGACTTTGACATGTGTAATGGTCGCTAAACCCATTCACTCATATGCCATTTTAAGAACCAACCTCTTTGAATAAATCTACCGAGAAGGACCATTTACTATAGAAAAGGAAAACATGGTGTAGTTCTGAAACCATTGTGATAAATAGCGCATTTGCTCCTATATTTAACACAATGGCTTCAAAAAGTGACTTTACAGAGGTGTCAAAAGGCGTCAATATGAGGAATGGGTTAAACAACGCCTTCTTCACGTCTTTGCTAACAGTGTAGACCCAAGTCAGCTGTTGTAGGAGCCGTCTGATCAGGCTCAGTTTGCTTATGAAACTAGAATACATGTAGATCTAACTCTACAGTTTCTGCCAATTTCAAAACATGCTATGTATATTATGCCTTTATATATATCTAAATCTGCTTATAAATATTCATGATGTCATTATTTCTTATATGAATATTCAACAGGACAGGGTTAAGACAGCTTTTATTGCAACGTACACATGTTTGCGATGTTTACACACTTATACTAAAATCGTTGCCCGGAAACAGCTGACAATAACAAGATGTTTTGAACAAGTTTTAAAAATTATGGAAATTTCTATTTGTCATCATCTTGGAAATGTATTCTGGTTTAAAATAGGTCAAACGTTACGCCGAGCTAAATATTTCTGTCATAACTGTCGTCTGCTGCAAGATACGAACCGAACCGACTTAGCTTACGTTTGCACGTGATGAACAATCAAGAGTTGATATTCTACAAAAGAATCGCGATTGTAAGTGAGATAAAAAGCAAGTCAGTTTCCATTTAGTACCGGATGTAGAACTACAGTAAAACCTGTCTTAAGGGACCATCAAAGTGTGGTCTAATTATTGGTCTGTAGAGCAGGTGGTAGCTTCATGAAGACCAAACGTAATACAGAAAAGCTCCTATAGGAGCTTTTTGCATTACTTTTGCCCTTCATTAAGCAACCAACTGCTTTTTAAGACCACTATGTTCAATAAATGAATGGCCGCTTAGGACAGCCTCTACTGTATCTGAACTGCTTAACCTTTTCACACTTTCGTCTGTAACAATTGTCGTCTGCTACAACTGTAAATACATTTTCACCCATTTCGTAAAAACAAATAGTGTCTCGATGTCAAACTGTTTGGATCCCGATGAGACGTCGAATGACTCGACGTCTCATCTGGATCCAAACTGTTTGCCAAGGTCATTACAAATTGGTTAATATAACGACGGACTATATAATTATGGTTGTTAAAATCAACTAGGTGAAAAGTAAGATGTATTTATCAACCCATTGACGTAAGTGTTTTCTGAATCTTTAACATGCCCAATAAAGTTTTCGCCCGTTCAAAAATGTCTCCCACTTATGATACAAGCTATAGGTTTACATACTTTATCAACAATGTTTACATTCTCTACGACAAGAATGTCAAACAGTTTGGATCCAGATGAGGCATCGAGTAACTGACATACACGCTGTCTGTATTTTGTCAATTTGCCAATCCGCCCCTACAAAGCATACTAAGGGGTTGGCAGTCAACTGTGACACATCTTGACATACTATAACGTATACAAGAGAACCTGTCTTAAGCAGCCATCAGTAATAGGTCTAATCATGGGCCTGTAAGACAGGTGGTAGCTTCATGCAGGGCAACAATAATGCAGAAAGCTCATATAGGAGCTTTCTGCATTACTTTTGCCTTGCATTAAGCAACCACCTGCTTTTTAAAGACTCCCGTCTTCAATAAATAAATGGCAGCTTAAGACAGGTCCTACTGTAGTGCGCTTAATGGAAAACTGCATCCTGTAACCCTTTATTCTATGAGTATTCGTGTTTACAAGACAATATGACGTCATGAATATTAATTAGATTATTTTGTATAATGGTATATGAACACAGGGCATTTCGACTCAGGCAAAAACTGTAAAATTAGATTATATTATACCATAAGCAAACAGAGCAGACCCTGATCAGACGGCTCCTATAGGAGCCGTCTGATCTGGGTCTACTCTGTTTGCAAAGGCATATGAAGGCGTATTTAAGAAGTAAAGGATTAATACATATTTATAAGCATTTACAAAAGTATCCTCTTCTATAATTGTGAAAACAATGTTTTCTTCCGTTTATTTCCAAATTCACTGCCAGATTGTAAAACAATCTGGACCCTGATGAGACCGATCCACACTGAATGTAAAAGGCATTACTGTTTCGCTTGATAAATTGATAAACAACAACACATGTTTGTACCCCACTTCGATAAATTTATACGACGAGTGTAGATAACAGAAATGTTTAAGAAACATATCTTTCAAAATCAAAACCAATTAAACATTATGCGTTCATATACCAGTAGAAAACTTCTGTTAATACACATAGATCCAGATAAGCTGCCTAAATTTCAACATTTTCAAGAATAGCTCCTTTATTTCTCCACCAAATCCTATACTGTGACCACTCTATAAAATCGTCTCGCAGAGACGATTCTAAAGATCGGTCACAGTTTAGGGTTTGATGGAGAAATGTTGATTTTAGTATTTGGGTACGCACCTTTATCTGTAGCTTTGTTTACAAATACACATTCATGATGTCATTATTTCTTTCACAAATACCCACCAAGTATAGGCTACTTGGTTATAATTATATTCATATATTTTAACCCTTATCCAACCGGTATCTGCAAACAGATTGGATCCAGATGAGACGCCAATTTACTCGGCGTCTCATCAGGATCTAAGCTGTTTGATTCTCAAGTTATCAAATTTGCTCCAGATCCAAGGTTGGGCAGACAATGTTATTTTACAGCAAGGTATGGGGTATTTCTTACACGGAACCCTGAAATAAGCACAGACAGCAACTCTCAACAAAATACATGACCAGGCGCATGTGCAGTTACAAATAATAACATGCGAATCAAAGAGCTAGCTTTTTACGATCACAGGTGCCATATTGTGACAATATTGGTTTCTAATGAACTACCATCATTATAAATGACGTTCGTTGATACTCGGTCTGAACAAAAACACCGTTTGACATTTACTATAGTGAAGTAGTAAAGTCTTAAAACGATAACAGAAACAACAAGAACAACAACAATGGCAAAAACAAACAACCAAGTTGGCTGCAAAGAAGGCTTTTAAGTTCTGGTCAACTGAGTTATTGTCCCCTAGTCCAATGGTTGCTTTCTTCAACAACCCGTTATTTCACGGATATTGATGTACGATATAATGCCATCATAAATAGCAATTCTCCTGTAGGGACCGTCTGATCAGGGTCTGCTCTGTTTGCTTTTGAAATAAAATAAAATTGATTCTACAGTTTGTGTCATTATAACACTGTCCTTGTTCATAGTGCCGTTATAACGAGTCAGTATATTTATTATTTCTTGCATGAATAGTCATGGAGTAAAGGGTTAAACGAAAATCCAACCTTCATAGGGTCAATGTACATGTACGGCGTGGCCAAAACTTCTAGACAAGGATATTTGTAATATATGGTGTGATCAAAACTCCTAGACAAGGACATCTGAAATATACGGTGTGATCAAAACTCCTAGACAAGGACATCTGTAATATACGGTGTGATCAAAACTCATAGACAAGGACATCTGTAATATACGGTGTGATCAAAACTCCTAGACAAGGACATCTGTTATATACGGTGTGATCAAAACTCATAGACAAGGACATCTGTAATATACGGTGTGATCAAACTCCCAGACAAGGACATATGTTATATACGGTGTGATCAAAACTCATAGACAAGGACATCTGTAATATACGGTGTGATCAAACTCCCAGACAAGGACATCTGTTATATACGGTGTGATCAAAACTCATAGACAAGGACATCTGTAATATACGGTGTGATCAAAACTCCTAGACAAGGACATCTGTAATGTTCGGTATGATCAAAACTCCTAGACAAGGATATTTGTTATCCACAACACTGTACAATTAAGGTTGAATAATGTCACAACACAGAAAAGAAATCATAACAAAAACACTTCCGGGAACCGAGTGATAGTTTGGATGATTAAGAGATATTTTACAAGGCCAATTACCCTTTTCCTAATATAGACGCAAAGTCCCACGCTCTCTTCAACTATGACTTATAGTACAACATTCATCTCTGTCACATGTTACGAACTACTTTCTTCATAACTTAACGTCATTTTGTTTATTTATTGGTCGTATATAGCGTAAGCAGGTTTTGAAAAAATTAAAATACATAAAATTTTCGAGTTTTGTCGTTTACGTGCGCATTGGCTTTATATAGAAACAAAACCAACCTAAAAACATTAAAAAATCAAATTAAAAAGTTTTGCTCAGAATCTAGGCAAAGCAAGCAACGGTGAATGGGTAGACTCCATGAAGCCTGGGTGAATGTTATTAGTACAACGCGGTCCATGTCTTGAGTGACGGGATAAAGAAGACCTAAACAGCCGATAGCTTGCTTTATGCTTGACAAAAAGCTTCTATATGAGCTTTCTGTATTACTCTCCACCTGCATTAAACAACCGTATGCCTTAACGACTACAAACTAAATATCTTAAATTGTCGCTCAAGACATATTTTACTGTATTAGCGGCCGATCTGTAACACATCAATGTGTCATATGAGGAAGATTTAAAGGAACACACAAAAAAGGAAAATAATGGGAATTAGAAACTTCTAGAAAATTTCAGCTGACGACACTTCATTTGCCCCGGCGAAATAGTCAGCAGTAATGTTCTGTAAACTAGCAAATTGGCTGTAACAGCGAGAAAATGGTCTAATTGGCGGGTACATTACGGACCACAGCTTGTTTGGCTCGACAAACATCGTCTACACAGAACAAAAACACGAACCCTCGTAAAACTGCTTCACGTGACTGTACAGAAGAACCTGTCTAAGAGAGGCCTCTGACTTGTTAATATGTATGTCTTTAAAACAGGTGGCTGTTAAAAGTAGGACAAACAAATAGCTCTTGTAGGAGCTTTCTGAGTACCTTTTGACATGCATTTGAAGGGATGTTTCTACAAGAGTTATTTTGACCACGTGACATTTGCAAAATAAATTGTGAAGCAAACAGTGCAAACCCTGACTAGAGGGTTCCGTCATGAGTCCTTTGATCAGGGTCAACACTGAGTTCCTATGTCCTCTTTTGGGGACACGTGCCATTAACCCTTTACCTGTTCAATATTCATGTAAAAATAATGACATCATATTAATTAGCCAGATTTTCTATAATAGAACATGAACAGAGGAATAGTGTCACCTTCAAAGAAATTTTAGAATCAGATCTGTATAATTCTATAAGCAAAAAGAGCAGACCCTGATCAGATGGCTCCTACAGGACCCGTCTGATCTGGGTCTACTCTGACTGCAAATGCGTGAAAAGGCGTTTATATGAGGGAAAAGGTTAATAATTACACACCTGTGATATATACTGCATGCCTTGCATTTCATACACGACTCACATAACTTATATAATAGACAGTTAAATAATCTCACATAACGTATGACGTGTTGAGTTTCAAATTCGTGTGGATAACGGGTAAACTCTATCCCCATGAATACACCTTTGTAAGCCCATGTAAACAGAGTAGACCCAGATCAGACGGCCCCTGTACACTTTCACCATGCTTCAACTTTTCTATATTCTTCTCTATTAGAATTTCGGGTTAGGGAGGTTTTATTGTTGCTTAATCCCAATGAAAATGTTTTTTTTTCACCTTGAAAGCAAACCAAATATGATATATGTTACTGTCATGTAGCATTTGTCTCCTAAGGAAATGATTATTATAGTACATATTGTAGTTTGATATAAATGTTTTGAGGTTATTATAACTCCAACAGTAGAAATGGTATCAATGAACTAACAACTCGCTATTGCTTTTTTGTTTGGTCTCCAGTACAGCTTGTGGAAATACAGCAATGTCTCTCTATAGCAAAAACGTAACAGATGATTGGGTTTTAAGACAGGTGGTAGCTTAATACAGGGTGAAAGTTTTGCAGCAAGTTCCTCTAGGAGTTTTCTGCATTACTTTCGTTACCCATTAAGCAATCCTCTTCTTTTATTGACATAACTATTTACAAAGTGGTTGCTATAGAAAGTTCTACTGTAGTCACGAGAAGTTAAATGTTTGACAGAGAAACGAAAAACACAACAAAGCCGAAAGTAGGTTAATTCTGTTACAATATCACCACACTCAGGAGAATTTTCTTAGCCTATAACTGTATTATTCAGGCTTTTGAGTGCAGTGAAGTGAATATAGGGAAGTGAATGTAATTATATACGTATTGGTATTTGCAAACAGATGAGCCCCCGATCAGCGTAACCATCGTTTGTCATTCAAACTCCTGCAGCAAGTTGATGTTTTTTATACTGGATACACTCTATCGTTAAACACTGACTGTTAACAGGAGCAACGCCGGTGATGGACGCTAATCAGAAAGCCCCTAACAGGAACTTTCTGCATAATATGTTCTGTTAATTTTGCATTTGTCGAAAACCCTGTCTAAATCCTGATGCCAGCTAGCACAAAGTAAATCGACAAAACAGCAAAGTACTCACTAGTAGAGACCCTTTGTTCAATCAACTTTATCATGAAAAGTACCCATAATTCCCTGAAATCATCAAGGTTCAATTCAGTGTGTAGTAAATCATCCTAATTGCAATATAATACTTACTGAACAACCCCTAACGCCGCCCAATCCTGGCTAGAACAAGACAGCAAAGAATAACTACAATAAAACATGTATTAACTGGCCATTGAAAAGACGTCGAATTTAGTAGCTTTAAGTCAAGTGGTAGCTTAATGCAGGACAAATGTAATACAGAAAGCTCCCAAAAGGAGCTTTCTGTATTGCTTTTGCCCTGCATGTAGCAACCACTGGCCTTTTTACGACTGATGTATTTAATAAGCCAGTGGTCGCTTTAAACAGCTTTTACTGTACGTATCTGAATTACATTGCCAATTACAGTGACTCATGTAACAAATAAGGCAATAAATTATCCCTGACCATCTTAATTGAGTCACAGTGTATTGGAAAACATACAACAAAGTCTGTCTAAAGCGACCAGTTGACAAACAAGAATGGCAATGGTGAAAACTGTAGAATCATATCTGTATATCATAGCAAATAAGACAGAACATGATCACATCTGTATATCATAAGCAAATAGGACAGAATCTGATCACATCTGTATATCATAAATAGGACAGAACCTGACCCAACGGGCTATATAGTGACCGTAAGATGCATGTCTACTCTGTTGCAAAAGCGTAATTTAAGGCGTTTCTAAGGGGTAAATTGCTAAAATAGGTGGCTGTTTAATGCAGAACATGATAATATAAACAGATTCTAGATGTATATGAGAGCTTTCTGAATAACTCCTACATTATTCTACCAAATGCCTTAATCCCCAAGATTTATTCTTAACTCCATATATACGCCTTTCTACACCTTTTCCAACAGAGTAGACCCAGATTAGACGACTCCTATAGGAGCCGCCTGATCAGGATCTGCTATGTTTGCTAATGAAACTATATACATGTATATATGATTACAATTTCCATCATGGCCAAAAGTTGTGTTCATATGCCATTATAAAAATAAACCTAATTAAGAACCATGGGGATATTATTTCTTACATAAATATTCATATAGTTAAAGGGTTAATGTGGTCATTGTAAAAAAGATTTACCCCTAATATCCAAATCATGTCAACATACAGACAGAACACGTATATTTACGAAACCGTGAAACGTTTCCAAGGGCCACAACTCGGTCAAAACACCTTTCTGTTGCAATGGTATCTTGTCCGACGGTGGACATTTTCAAATGAGTTGGAGTGTCACAATTCACAACCTGACTTGCGTTTGCAAACAGCTTGTATCCAGATGAAGCGCCGAGTAACTCGGCATCTCAACTGGATGCAAGCTGTTTGACACTCGGTCAATAGTTTCTCAAAAGTTTGATCGAATCGAAGTTGTAAAATCTGCACCAGATCAAAATTTGAAAAGAGATTATATTTCCATGTGGGAAAATGTTAACCCATTCCATCATATGATAATTTTAGAACCAACCTCTTTCAATAAATCTACCGAACAGGAGCCAGAGAAAAGGAAAGCGAATGAAGTGTGTAGTTCTGAAACCATTTTGATAAATAGAGCATTTGCTCCTATGGAGAAAATGCTCTATTTATCAGAATGGTTTAAAAAATGACTTTTACAGAGACGTCAAAAGGCGTCAGTATGAGGGAATGGGTTAACTGTAACTCAGAATCTTTTGCCCGATACCAAAAATGACAGCCCGACTAATTTAACACCAGACGAGCTCAACAAATATATATAAATCTCCGTCTTACGTGATGCGTATAGACATTCATCTATTTTGGTTTCAAGAGAATGCGGTGATTTACATTGATAACGTACACAAACGCGTTTTAAATTGCTGACATCCATTGCTGCCAATGCCACTCAAACTTTTCCCATAACATTTAGTGTATTGAGCCATAGTTTGCATATATTTTCCTTTACTTCATTTTCAAAATACAATGTATATTTAATTTCTGAAAACAAAATAAAACCAGAAGAAGTTTGGATCCTGACGAAACAACGAACTGTTCAGCGTTTCATTTAGAACTAACTTGTTTGTATTGAGAATCTCTTTTCACATGCAACATGTCAATGGTTTACAAATTGCCTTATGTTCGTTTTGTTTTTCTTACCCTTAACTCTTTCGCTGCCAAATTTTGTCGTCTGCAAACTTTTTCTTCGTTTTCGTTTCAAAAACAGTCACAGTTACAAACAGTCTGGATCTTAATGAGACGCCCAGTTACTCCGCGTCTCATCTGGATCAAAACTGTTTGCATAGCAGGTAATCACAGATGCGACATTGGCAGCGAAAGAGTTAAAATTTTGCACACAGGCCAGAGTATTATGTGCCAAAGTTGTCTTTTGCTTCACATGTAATTTTGTTCTCTACATATTCAAGTGGAGAGTTCAACACTTTGGGTACAATATAGACTCCAACGTTTACAGAGGTGTCAACAGGCACCAGTAGGAGGGAATGACTTTTACAGAGGTGTCAACAGGAAACAGTAAAGGGGATGTGACTTTTACAGAAGCGTCAACAGGCACCAGTAGGAGGTTATTACTTTTTAAGAGGTGTCAACAGGTACCAGTAGGAGGGAATGACTTTTACAGAGGTGTCAACAGGCACCAGTAAGAGGGAATGACTTTTACATAGGAGGAAATGACTTTTAAAGAGGTGTCAACAGGCACCAGTAGGAGGAAATGAGTTAAACTTCGATCTGTAACAGTTTTACTGTACTTATGATTTCTTTCAATCTTTTGAGAAACTACTGACCCAGTGTCAAACAGTTTGGATCCTGATGAGAAGCCGAGTGACTCAGTGCCTCATCTGGATCCAAGCTGTTGCAACTGCTAGCGAGGTCATTTGTCATTTGCAAACAGTTTGGCTCCAGATCAGACACCAATTCACTCGGGGCGTCATCAGGATCCAAACTCTTTGACAACAGAACGAATAGTTTCTCAAAAGTTTGAATAAATCGGAATTAAGTACAGCCTACAGCGGATTAGGATCTTAACAGATATATTGTTTTGGACGGATAATGGTGAAGCATTGACATTTACTTGGAATCTCATATTCTTTTTTTCTAGAAAGCATAATCCGATTCCAAGAAATGTTAACTCTCCTCATACTAAGCGCGTTTTGAATGATTTTTTTTGACTGATTACGTCGAGTAACTCGTCGTCTCAACAGGATCCAAGCTGTTTGATACTCGGTCAGAAGCCTCTCAACAGTTTGATGGAATTGGAAGTAAGTTATACGTTCAGCTAATAAGATATTGCAGGCATTATTTTCAACAACATGAGAACGGTTTATACTTATCCGCCTATGAAAAATGTCAAACTCTCGTTAGTTGATTTTTTGTAAAAATCTTTTCCGGATTTTTATTGATTCTTTAAAACTAGACATATTTTGGGTCTTGATGAAAAGCCCAGCTAGCCATTGTCTAGTCTGGATCCAAACTGTTTAAACGTCAGGTCGCGGTTACTGTGGGGTGGAGTTAATATTTTGGCATTTACAAATAATGTACATGTACTGTTTGTCATTTAAAAATCCTCTAGTAAATCTAGTGCTTTCATACTAAATGTACTCTATGGTGAAACATCGAGGCCATTCCACTTTGGAGGTTCGGCACTCAAAATATTAAACTTTAGGAGAATCAGTTGCACAACAATTTGATCTTTGTCTAAACAGTTGGCACTCACAATGATAAGAATTCTGACTACTGTTTAAAGGGTTAGTTTTACAGAATTATGTGTTTCTGGCACATGGCAGGTGGTCTCAGTAAATGGCTGTTTAACCATTTTCCTCATATAAATGCCCTTTCACGCCTTTGCAAACAGAGTAGACTCAGATCAGGGTGTCCTGTAGGAGTTCTCTGATCAGAATCTGCTGTGTTTACTTATGGAATAATATAAGTCTAATTCTACAGCGTATGTCGTGTAAACAGATTCCTGTGTTCATATACCAATATAAAGTTCACATAATTACTATCTATTGTGCCATTATTTCTTATATGAATATTCATAAGTGTCTTCTTCTCTAAGCCCAATACACACTTTCCTCTCGTTTCTTTATTAACATATTATCCAAATTTTCAAACTGTTTGGGTCCAGATGAAACGTGTTGCAATTATAATTATTTCCAATTCTCTCAAGATTTTGAGTAGCTATTGCCTGAATATAGCCTGGACCATCTATATACTTTTATATATGTTTAGTATATAGATATTGACTTTGACTACATACGTTATTTATATATATATGTGTATGTATGGACGATAAACATGTTGTTGTTCTGTTCCCGTAGAGACACCCAATTACTCGGTGTCTCATCTGGATATAAGCTTTTTGAGAAGCAGGTCAGGTCACAATCTGCATGATAAGTTTTAATTGTTAGTTGGGAAAGAGCGAACAAAAGTGCACACAACAGAACTCATCTAAACCGGAACTTCATTAAAAAACAATTTACATGCTTTTATGCTGGTACCTGCTTAATGTAGGGTGAGAGTCATGCAGAAAACTTCCCTAGGAGCTTTCTGCATGACTTTCAACCTGCATTAAGCTACCACCTGTCTGAAAGACCGGATTTGATACCAAATTTAACGTCCAGTTTAGAGACGTTTTACTGTATCAAGGCGATTAGAACTGGCGCGGAATCAGTGGACAGTTATGAGGTAATTGGGAAATAATGATTATTATCATAATCTTGAAAAAAATGTTATCTATTCCAGAGGGTTTGTAACGCCCAACTTGTCAGGGTACGTTTTGATGATATACCTGTAGCAACTATTATGGACGAGGTCCAAGACAATATGTCGTTTCCATTACTACATTGATATGTCCGAGGTACAGAACAGTTTCGATGTACACTGCCTTGCTACGAGCAAGTTCGTTAAATACAGGCACAGTTGTTAGAATGCAAAATACGATAAGATTATTACGTTAAGTACAGACACCGTTAGTAACGTGTCGGTGACTAACCACGGTAAGTACAGTAAAACCTCTCTATAACGGACACTCAGTTGTGTTAATTAGTTGGTATTTAGGGCAGATGGCTGCTTAAAGCAAGGTGAAAGTTAAACAGAACGCTCCAATTGGAGCGTTCTGTTTTACTTTCACCTTGCTTTAAGCAGTCACCTGCCTTTAACACAAAATACTTGATGTAATTTAGTGGTCGTTATAGAGAGGTTTTACTGTAATTTAGTGGTCGTTATAGAGAGGTTTTACTGTAATTTAGTGGCCGTTATAGAGAGGTTTTACGTTGTACGTTGAAACGGAGTAAAGGAGTTAACTCTACGAGTTGATTTACTAATACACGTACTGACAGTTCCTAGAAATGAGATCAAGTCAGTAAACAGATATAGTACAACCTGTCTTATCCGACCAATACCGAGTAAAAAAGAAATATCATTAAACCTGTCTTAACCGACCAATACCGAGTAAAAAAGAAATATCATTAAACCCGTCTTAACCGACCTATACCGAGTAAAAAAGAAATATCATTAAACCTGTCTTATCCGACCAATACCGAGTAAAACAGAAATAGGATTCCGGATTTTTATAAAAAGAAGTATAACTCTAGGTTTTAGGGCAGTGGGTAGATTAATCTTTAACCGGCCAAAGTAATGTCTGCTGAAATTCTTGTATGAAGCAATATTTATTAACTTTTGAGCTTTTGAGAAGCTCCTAATCTAGTGCCAAACAGCTTGGATTCTGATGACAAGCCTAGTTACTCGTCATCTCATCTGGATCCCAGCTGTTGGTAGATGACGATTTGGTCGGTATCGACAGCATAAGAGTTACTGCAGGCTGAAAGTAACGCAGGATGTTCCTATAGGAGCTTCTTTGTATTACCTTCGCCCTGCATTAACCCTTTTTCTGTTCAATATTCATGTAAGAAAAACATGACATCATGAATATTCATTAAATTATTTATCATGATGACATATGAACACAACTTGCATTTTGGCTCAGTCAGAAACTGTAGAATTAGATCTATGTCCTGCCATAACCAAACAGAACAGATCCTGATCAGACGGCTCCTATATGAGTCGTCTGATCTGGGTCTACTTTGCAAATGCGCGGACATGTGTTTATAATTATGAAGGAAAGGGTTAAGCAATCACCTTGTAAGAAACCCATGTTCAATAAACCAATGACACTTAAGACTGGCTCTATTGAAGCACTAGATTATGTTCTGAGGCTGACATTCATAACTATAATATGATACTTGGTCTGGTGAGAACACTTTGAATTGGTGAATTTCAAAGTTGAATGTTCGATTGTTCAACAGTAAAGTCTAATTAGTATATACAGGTAAACTTTACTGAAAAACTTTGACAACGGCAAGGTGTGCAGACCCTGATCAGGGTGGGTCCTAAAGGAGATGCATGAGATCTGGATCAACATTGCCATCACATGTTCCGCATTTAAAGGCACACTCGTGACAAAATAATGTATTGTACCATTTCCAACATTGCATTACTCATCATTTACCAGCTGACAAGCAGTGATTCCGGACAAACATAGCAGGCAACAGCTGGCCCAGACTGGGTTAACTAGTCCTTATTTAGCATGTATGATCTACACGCAATCTGGAAATCACGCAATCTGGAAATCCAAGACAGAATATTGCATTTAAAACTAAAAGTAGAACTTATTTAATACTTTCAAGCAGAGCAACAAATAAAGGTATGTACTAAACTCGACACTCCTCCACCAAACGCCTATGTTGTGACCACTCTTTAAAATCGTGTCGAGTTATTCCTGGAAATGTTTTGATTTACGCATCTTACTTGGATCTCTGCTTTCAAACGCTCAATAAACCTGAAGAGTATTTTCAGAAGGCTTAACCTTATAAATACTGGAAAAGAGTCTACTGGTATCTGAAAACAGTGTAGACCCAGATCACAGAACTTCTGGGCAACCATCTGATCAGGGTCTGCATTGTTTGTCATTCAAAATCCTGTCGCAAATTATACCTTTTCAGACTGACTGGACATTGACGGGCCAGTCTACTTTGGAAAATCCACATTCAAAGTGTAAACGCGCGACCTGACTCGCACTTGCGACAGGATGGCTCCAGATGAAATGCCGAGTAACTCGACGTAGCATCAGGGTTCAACCTGTTTGACACTCGGTCAATAGCCTCTCAATGGCTTCATTAAATTGGATGTTGTCAAAATGAGTTTGTTACAGCAGGGGTTAGTGAGACCATATATACGGTGTTACAGCAGGGGTTAGTGAGACCTTATATGGTGTTACATCAGGGGCTAGTGAGACCATATATGGTGTTACATCAGGGTCTAGGGAGAATATATATGGTGTTACAGCAGGTGTTAGTGAGACCAAACTCTTGTGGTTCTAACGTGTACGAATACATGTAGATAGATAAGTTATCTTGCGTTTGATTTATACCTATAATACGCTCGTTTACATCTTCTTAAAGTACATTATTGAACATTACAAACGGTTTATAACCAATTAACCTTTTCAATGCGGAAAATGAGTCATTAATATTTTGCAAACAGTGTATACCCATATGAGAGGACTCTTAGAGGAGCTCTCCCACCAGGGTCTGCACTGTTTGTCATGTTACACTTTTTTCCTAAAGAAACATCCTGGAATATTCACGGTAAGAGTGACCTTCTTTTAATTTTGGAATAGTCCACTTGAAACTTGAGCGTTGAAATGGTTAATGGCTAGGAAACATGAGTGTAATCATACGCAACATTTGGCTATAATTAGCACGGTCACGTGCACTCCTCACATCCTCTTATACATATATATGTACAGTAAAACTTCCCACAACAACCAATCTTGCCTGGATCTTGGTTTCTCGCCACACCGGTAATACCAAATGTTCATCTTATGAACCCAGTATGATTCAATGTAGTAGAATTATAAATGAAATTGGCCTTTAAATATCACTTATTTTTATAATTATTTAGCCAAGCGGTGGTTGAATGCATTTCGACAGAAATCGGTCAAATAACAATTATCATACGTTCATTATTTCTTACATGAATATTCATCAGATAAAAGGTTAAACAAACATATACAGTAGAACCCCGCTAATGCGACCACTTAAACAAACATATACAGTAGAACCCCGCTAATGCGACCACTTAAACAAACATATACAGTAGAACCCCGCTAATGCGACCACTTAATGCGACCACTTAAACAAACATATACAGTAGAACCCCGCTAATGCGACCACTTAATGCGACCACTTAAACAAACATATACAGTAGAACCCCACTAATGCGACCACTTAATGCGACCACTTAAGCAAACATATACAGTAGAACCCCGTTAATGCGACCACTTAATGCGACCACTTAAACAAAGATATACAGTAGAACCCCGCTAATGCGACCACTTAATGCGACCACTTAAGCAAACATATACAGTAGAACCCCGCTAATGCGACCACTTAATGCGACCACTTAAACAAACATATACATGTAGTATTTACTCCATAAATATGCCTCTACGCCTTTGCAAACAGAGCTGACCCAGATCAGACGGCTAGTGTAGTCGTTAGAATTATCACTAGAGGTTATTGATGCAAGACTCCTAAGGAACCATCTGCATAATGTTGGTCCTGCATTAAGCTATCACCTGTTTCTAACATACATGATTAGATTTCCTTTGAGTGTTCACCATAGGAAAGTCTTGCTGAACCTTATTATGCATATACTGTACAGAAAAAACACCGTTAACTACAGAATGTCACTGTCAAATATTGTCGTCTGCGAAATATGTCGTCTGTTAAATTTTCGTTTGTGTAATTCCCCGTCCCCTTTTCTTTAAAACACATTACCATAGTAACAAACCGAGTTACTCTGCGTCTCATAAGAATCCAAACTGTTTGTACAGGAAATTAAAGATGCAACATCGGCAGTGAAATAGTTAAAGTCGATGAATGTACATGTACCCCTCTAAACCGGAATTCTAGTAGAGAAGAATTTAGATACTCTTTTAGGCGATGGCAGCTTAATGCAGGTGTAAGTCATACAGAAAGCTCATAGAGGAGCTTTCTGTATGACTATCATCCTGCATATAGCTATCCTGCATATAGCTGCCATCTGTCTCCCAGACCGATATTTATATTAAATTTAACGTCCGGTTTAGATGTGTTTTACTGTATTCATTCAATAAACTTGGCGTAGGAAACCTGCTTTGAAGTTAATAGAAAATTACCATACTTAATATACCAGGAGGGGAAATGGAAGTCTTAATCTTTTGAACGTTAAGTAATAATTGACTGCATAAAAAGCCCCCCCCCCCCTACTTAAAACATTTCAAACTAAAACTTCTTTTCAAATAACAACGTCAGTAAAATATTTTAACCTGGTGAGGTCCAGAGCAATTCGGATCCTAGCAGCTGGTAGCTGAGCTTAGCTTAATAATAAACAGTGTAGACCCAGATCAGAATATTCCTAGATTCACACATTATTAACGAACATCATATTGCAAACGAATAGATCTGTCCGTTTAATAACTATGACAACGTGGACAACTTAGCATTCAAAGAATTAAATGCGTTGTTAAAAAATGGTTCGTTCCCTAGTTACTTCGTATTAACCATTTTAATCTATTCCCTCATATCTTGTAAAAATCACTTTTTGAAACCGTTGTGATAAATAGAGCTCTTGCTCCATAGGAGCAAATGCCCTGTTTATCACAATGGTTTATAAACTACACAATTCTAAAACTATTCCTCTCCTCTAGATTTATTCAAAGGAGTTTGGTATGTAATAGCTTATGAGGTATCGGTTAAGCCTTATTTTCTGTGTAATAGCTTATATCTGTATTAGTATGTGAACAAGCCTTAATTTCATTTGTTAAAGTGTTTTAACACGAACGCTTTGCCGGTGTGACTTTGGATACTTTGTTAAACGAACAGTGCAGACTGATCAAAGGGTTCATTTGAGAACACCCTGATAAGGGTCAGCACTAATAAAAATATGTATGTATTGTAGGCTAAAGAACATTCTTGTAATGTTTAATGCTGAAATAAAATGTATTGTATTGTATTGTATTTGCCCACGTCCCTCTTTAGGGACACTAGGCATAAATGGATTAACCCTTAACTCCATGAATATTAAAGTAAGAAATAATGAACTTAGGAATATTAATTAATATATGTTTTATAATGACATTAGAAGACAGGAATCTTTGACCACAGCGGACAAAGTAAAATCAAATCTATATTATTTTGTAATTTCTGAATGTTAGCAAAATATAGAGCTACAACACGCCTACTGTCAACTATTGCAGTTGACTATCTATAAACTTGAATGTCATTTTAAACTTTTACATGTTAGAACTAATGACATTATGACTACAGTAAAACCCCGCTAATGCGACCACTAATTGAATAGACATGAGCATCTTAATAAGCAGGTGGTTGCTTAATGCAGGACAAAAGTAATGCAGAAAGCTCCTAGAGGAGCTTTCTGCATTACTTTTATCCTGCATTAAGCTACCACCTGCACCTAGCACCCAGAATTATACCTCTTTTAGGTGGTCGCATTAGCGGGGTTTTACTGTATTTACTACTTGAATGATAATAATGGTACACTATAATCCCTCTAAACTGGACATTAAAGTCTGTATAAATATCGGTCTTAAAGACAGGTGGCAGCTTAATGCAGGGTGAAAGTGACTTTCACCCTGCATTAAGATTTAAAAGATGAGTCAAGATAGATTTCCACTTGCGAATCAACCCTTTGCTTGCTGGAATTTCAATGTGGAATTATTCATCAAAGTTTAACGATATAGTCTATAAAAGTTTCAAAGGTTATAATTTATAGGTGGATTTGAAATGACAAACAGTGCAGACCCCGATCATTGGGCTCCTAGAGGAGCCCCTGAAACCAAACAAATCACCGTCTCTTGGTGCATCTTAGTTACATTTGTATATTGTTTGCATAATTGTTATGTACTCTTTATATAGCCTACCCACATAAAGTTACATCCGGAACAAACCCATTAAGGACCCGCCCACAATACTGCAGGTACACACAGGAAGCAGTAGCTAAATGATATCCTAAACTCACATTGGATATTGCCAATCACGAGAACATTGTAGTAAAAACTCCACTACACATCACAAACAAATACCTTATACAGTTAATTAAACATGTGTTTTTCAAATTGGGCATTTGGAGGATCGACAGGGTCCAGCAATGCATAAATACGACCAGCTTGACACCACTACCTGTGTAGTAACACAATACACCTTAGTCGGTTAAGATACTCGGTGAATGACGCTTGTAAATATATGGTGCACTTTCGAAGAGGAAAACTACGTAATGCAGTTATATACAGTAAAACCTCTCCAAACCGAAGAATGCTTGAGAGCTTTTTAGAAAGGTGATCGCTTTATGCAAGACGAGAGTCACAAAGAGCTTTCTGTATGACATTCACCATTCAGTAAGCTACCACCTGTCTTAAACACCAATAATGATACTTGGTTGAGTGTTTGAAGCGAGGTTGAATATAGGATGCCCTTTCGACGAGGATAAATGTAAATGTGACATGATTATATACAGTAAAACCTCTATATACCAAACTTTTACTACAGAGTAATAGAAAACCTTAAGGAAAGTGATAGCTTAATGCTGGGTGAAAGTCACACAGACAGCTCCCAAAGCAGCTTTCTGCGTGACTTTCACCTTTTCATTAAGCTATCATCTGCCATAAAGACCAATGGTACTACTTATTTGAGTGTCCGAATAAACTAGAGTTTACTGTACAAGTATTTTCAGATACGTTTATGCACGACATTTTATATATAACTGGTTGTAATTTTAACCTGCACACCCGGATCTAAAGTAAGCAACACGTCTAAAAATAAAGCTGATATCGTTTGTCAGTTTAACCTTTTGCTCCATGAGTATTTATGTAAAGCATTATGACGTCATCATTACTAATTAGATACTTTTTATAATGGCATATATACAAGTGCATGCCATTTTGGCTCAGACAGAAACTGTAGAATTAGATCAATATTGTGCCTAAGCAAACAGAGCAGACCCTGATCAGACGGCTCCTATAGGAGCCGTCTGATCTGGGTCTACTCTGTTTGAAAATATTTTAAGAGGTGTCTGTATCAGCCTATCTGGTAAAGCGTTAAAACCATATTCACAGTAAGAATCAGTTTGAATCCCGGTGAGACGTCGACCACAGGCGACCACTGGCAGCCTAAGTGTTTAAGACCCATCCAAGTGAAAATCTGCATACACATATTGTTCATCTGCGAAAGTTTGACAGAAATTCGATGAAGTGTATCAGGGGAGTTGAATAAACAAGCTTTCTTTTCACTATATATTATACAAGATAGATAAAACAAAGGATCATACAGTGAAATATATCTTACGCGGCCAGTCTTTTTATGCCAAACAACTTTTTTTTTCAAAACAAAATTAAAACAAACCCAACAGTAACAACAAAACATGTGGCTGCTTAATCAGGACAAAAGCAGCACAAAAAGCTCCATAGAGGAGCGTTTTACATTACTTTTATCATGCATAAAGCTACCATATGTCTAAAACAATTCAGACATCTTTTTAACCCTTTCCCTGTTCTATGTTTATTCCAAAGTTCAATAACTACTGAATATTCATGGCCAAACTAGTTATAAGGAAATATGGAAGGTGGAACATTGTAGCAATATAAGAAGGTAAAGCAAAAAATCTATCAAATTCCATTTATCAAACAGAGCAGACCCTGTCCAGACGTCTGATCTAGGTCTACTCTGTTTGCAAATGCGTGAAAAGGCGTTTATATGAAGGAAAGGGGTAACGGACGCTCATATATGTTTTACTGTAATTCTCTCAAATACAACTGTGGTGGATATTCCCCTTTCTGGTACATCAGCATATTACGGTTTTTAGTCTGTAAACAAATCCTACGAACATTATCTCTTAACACTTTCCTTATTCAATACTCAAGTAAGAAATAATGACATCATCAATATGTTTTACCTCAATTTTTACAATGGCATAATATTACACAGGATTCATTGGTTCTGGTACAGTAAAACCTCTCTATAACGGCCACTAAATTACATCAATGTTTTCGTGTTAAAGGCAGGTAGCTGCTTAAAGCAAGGTGGAAGTAAAACAGAACGTTCCTACAGGAGCGTTCTGTTTTACTTTCACCTTGCTTTAAGCAGCCGCCTGCCCTAAATACCAACTAATCAACACAATTTAGTGGCCGTTATAGAGAGGTTTTACTGTACTATTTAGTGGCCGTTATAGAGAGGTGTTACTGTAATGTTTATAATACTTGCACAGAGCTGCACGTGAGTATTTTGGAAAGTAAAGTGACACATTGTTTTTACATTTTCCCGCCAATTCCTATATTGCTGCCACTCATTAGAATTACCGCTACGAAGCGATTCCAATGAGTAGTAGCAATATAAGAATTGGCTGAGAGGCAAGAGATATCGATAGACCAGAAAACATTTTATGTACAACCCTCCTTGCATACAGTAGAATCTGTCTACAGTGGCCATTCATTTATTGAAAATATGAGTCTTAAAAACAGGCGGTTGTTTAATGCAGGGCAAAAGTAATATAGCTCCTATAGGAGCTTTTTGCATTTTAATTTTACCCGCATTAAGCTACAACCTGCCTTACAGACCCGTTGTTAGACGTCTTTTTGATGACCGCTAAAGAGAGATTCTACTGTGTTTACACCGTAACTGATATTCACATGCAAAATATGTTGGTTCGACATGTCACCAATACAAAGCAGAATTTCCTTGCATGATGAAATGCGCCTTTTAAGTTCCCATGAGATAATCTCTGACATATCTCCACATATTTAGTATTGTTTATTGCACATTTATCGATT